>PJEN01013580.1:0-51401 GCA_004024605.1 Pteronura brasiliensis
CAGCCTCTTCAATAAATGGTGTTGGGAAAATTGGACAGCCACATGCAGAAAAATGAAATTGGATCATTTCCTTATACCACACATGAAAATAGACTCAAAATGGATGAAGGACCTCAATGTGAGAAAGGAATCCATCAAAATCCTTGAGGAGAACACAGGCAGCAACCTCTTCGACCTCAGCCGCAGCAACATCTTCCTACGAACATCGCCAAAGGCAAGGGAAGCAAGGGCAAAAATGAACTATTGGGATTTTATCAAGATCAAAAGCTTTTGCACAGCAAAGGAAACAGTTAACAAAACCAAAAGACAACTGACAGAATGGGAGAAGATATTTGCAAACGACATATCAGATAAAGGGCTCGTGTCCAAAATCTATAAAGAACTTAGCAAACTCAACACCCAAAGAACAAATAATCCAATCAAGAAATGGGCAGAAGACATGAAAAGGTCCTGTGATTCTTAATTCAAACAGCATTTAAACAGTCCTCTGGATCCTTAATCTTTAATGAACATTTACTACTAAAGAGAAGACAAACTTCATTTTTAAAAAAGATATTTATTTATTTTAGATAGAGAGAGCACATAGGATGGGGCCTAGGGGAAAGGGCAGAGGGAGAGAGAGAATCTCAAGCAGGTTCTATGCTTATCACAAAACCTAACGCGGAGCTGTATCCCACAAGCTTGGGGTCATGACCTGAGCTAAAATCAGGCGTTCGATGCTTAACTGACTATACCACCCAGGCGCCCCTAGAGAAGATGCACTTTAAATAAAGGGAGGGCATTAAATAAAACTGAGGCATTAAATAAAACTGGGGATACCATGATGAGTAGTAGGTATTTAGTGGAATAGTTTCTGGTGTCATTCCACAGGACGAGATTTGTGTTATTATTAAAACTGGCCAAAGGAGAGCTAGAGATATGGAAAAGGCAAAGGCCTAGCCAAAGAGTCCAAGGTCAGTGTGTTTGCCCCAGGTGTCTGAAATGAGGAGAGATGCTCAAGGGAATGAGGAGAAAGGAGTCATCAACATTAGACTAGAGAGGAGCCTCTCCAGAACTGGCCACTGAGAACAGTGTGACTGGAAATTAGACAAGGGATGGACAGATGGGAGACAATCTGGAATTAATTCCCCAGACAAAGACTATATTCTGTTATTGGGAGCCTAGGGTATTTTGTGGGGAAGATATTAAGTCTTTATTGACTTATGACTTTAGTGACTTACAAATTATGTCAGTTGCTGGCCTACCAATCATCAATGCTGAATGTGCTTGCTTCCAACATGCATGTGTATATGTGTACATGTATATGTATGTTGATATACACACATGCAAAGACACACACTCATATAGATTTGTGTTGTCTTATTTCAATGTAGAATTGGCTTCTGCATGTCAGTCCAGTTACTTATTTCTCAACGACTCAAGCTAGATCTCAAACCACGAGTATTCTTGATTTGTCTCTCTATTTAAATACCTAATGTCCATTTATATTCTCAATTCCTTCTCACTCCTCCTACCGTTGGCTCTTCAGGCTTCACTGTCTAATATGGCAGCCACCAATCACATGTGGTTATTGAGCACTTGAAATGTGGCTACTGTAAATCAGGATGTGCTGTAAATTAAAATACATAATGAATTTCAAAGACCTAGTATGAAAAAAGGACTGTAAACTATTTCAGCAATTGATATATTATTATTATATTTAATATTAAATTAATATGATATTAATATAATATTAAATATTGATGTAATATTAAAACAATATTATAATATTGACTATAGTATTAAAATTATAATATTTGGATAAATAAAGTTTAATTAAAATAATTTCATATGTTTCTTTTTCATTTTTAAATATGGCCACTAGAAAATTAAGGATTAGGTTATGTGGCTTGCATTTGTGGGTCATATTATATTTCTACTGGATAAATATTTCTACTATCCAGGCCTTCTTACTTCTTTCTTTAAGGGAAAAAAGGGGGAACTACCCAAAGCAAGTTCCCAGATAGCTTACCTGAGTCTACATATCGATGTGCCATCAATTTCTCTCTATCCTTTCATAGACAGTATCATGGAGTGAGCACAGTGCTAGCAGCAGACTTGCCTGGGTTCAAACTCTGAATCTGTTGCTTGCTACCTGTCTGAATTTGGTCATGTTACTATATCTCTCTGCACCTGTTTTCTCATCTTTTAAATAGGATATTAATAGAAACTACTTCATAGAATTGGTATGAGGACCAATTGAGTCAACGTACGAAGCACTTTGAACTGTATGGCTCAGAGAAAATACTCAATTAATGTTAGCTGCCTTAGTGTTCCTTAAAATCTCAGAGGAAGGTTGTCTTTTACTCTGAACCTCTTAGGGGATTTGGGTGTCATATTTATGCTTCCATTTAGCAACCTCTTTCTCTTTTTCTCTCTTCCCTTCTTTTCTGTCTTTACATAAGCTCCACTAATATTAGCTTAAAAATTCTCTGGAGTATCCTTGATCTTGAGCTGACTTCTGTGTTTGTTCATGTTCTTCTATCTTTCCTCTCTTTCAAATCCGTTGCAATCTATTTTTCCTCAAGGGTATATTACACCACCCCCCACCCCTCAACACACACACATTCTGACCTTGTGGTTTAGGACCTGGGCTGGAAGGCAGAAAGGATCAGGCTCATTCTTATGGGGTAGGGAACAAGGAAACCAAACTCAAGTTCTGGAACAAAGGTGGTATCAAGAAAGAGGGGAACAACATCAGACTCAGTGGGGAGTAAACACAAGGGCAAAAATCCCTTATAGGGTCTGTTCTTTCCCTAGCTCTTTTAGGTTTAGGGTTAGGTTGTGTGCTTGAGACCTTTCTTGTTCTTGAGAAAGGATTGTATCGCTATATACTTTCCTCTCAGGACTGCCTTTGCTGTGTCCCAAAGTTTTTGAACAGTTGTGTTTTCATTTTCATTTGTTTCCATGAATTTTTTAAATTCTTCTTTAGTTTCCTGGTTGACCCATTCGTTCTTTAGTAGGATGCTGTGTAGCCTCCATGTATTTGAGTTCTTTCCAACTTTCCTCTTGTGATCGAGTTCTAGCTTCAAAGCATTGTGGTCTGAAAATATGCAGGGAATGATTCCAATCTTTTGGTACTACTTGAGACCTGATTTGTGACTGAAGATGTGATCTATTCTGGAGAATGTTGCATGTGCACTAGAGAAGAATGTGTATTCTGTTGCTTTGGGATGGAGTGTTGTGAATATATCTGTGATGTCCATTTGGCCCAGTGTGTCATTTAAAGCCTTTATTTCCTTGTTGACCTTTTGTTCAGATGATCTGTCCATTTCAGTTAAGGGGTGTGTTAAAGTCCCCTACTATTATTGCATTATTGTCAATGTGTTTCTTTGATTTTGTTATTAATTATTTAATATAATTGCCTGCTCCCATGTTATGGGCATAGATATTTAAAATTGTTAGATCTTCTTGTTGGACAGTCCCTTTAAGTATGATATAGTGTCCTTCCTCATCTCTTATGGTTTAAATCTTTGGCTTAAAATCTAATTTATCTGATATAAGGATTGCCACCCCAGCTTTCTTTTGATGTCCATTAGCATGGCAAATTGTTTTCCACCCACTCACTTTAAATCTGGAGGTGTCTTTGGGTCTAGAATGAGTTTCTTGCATATTGATGGTTTTTTTTTTTTTTTTTTTTAAATCCATTCTGATATTCTGTGTCTTTTGGTTTGGGGCATTTAGCCCATTTAAATTCAGGATAACTATTGAAAAATATGAATTTATTGCCATTGTATTGCCTGTAAGGTGACTGTTCCTATATATTGACTCTGTTCCTTTCTGGTCTGTTACTTTTAGGCTCTCTCTCTGCTTAGAAGGCCCCTTTCAATATTTCCTGTAGGGCTGGTTTGGTGTTTGCAAATTCCTCCAGTTTTTGTTTGTCCTGGAAGCGTTTTAATCTCTCCTATTTTCAATTACAGCCTAGCTGGATATAGTATTCTTGGCTGCATATTTTTCTCATTTAGTGCTCTGAATATATCATGCCAGTCCTTTCTGGTCTGCCAGGTCTCTATGGATAGGTATGCTGCCAATCTAATATTTCTACTGTTGTATGTTACAGACTTCTTGTCTTGGGCTGCTTTCAGGATTTCCTCTTTGTCACTAAGACTTGTAAGTTTTACTATTAGGTGACGGGGTGTGGACATTTTTTTATTGATTTTGAGGGGGGTTTTCTGTGCCTCCTGGATTTTGATGTTTGCTCCCGCTGCCAAATTAGGGAAATTCACTGTTTTAATTTGCTCCAATATACCTTCTGCCCCTTCTGCCCCTTCTCTTTCTTCTTCTTCTGGGATCCCAAGTATTCTAATATTGTTTCGTCTTATGGTATCACGTATCTCTGGAATTCTCTCCTCGTGGTCCAGTAGTGTTCATCTCTCTTTTTCTCAACTTCTTTATTCTCCATCATTTGGTCTTCTATATCACTAATTCTCTCTTCTGCCTCCTTTATCCTAGCTGTAAGAGTCTCCATTTTTGATTGCACGTCATTAATAGCTTTTTTGACTTCAATTTGTTTAGATTTTAATTCTTTTATTTCTCCAGAAAGGGATTCTCTAGTATATTTCATGCTTTTTTCAAGCCCAGTTAGCACTTTGATAATCATCATTCTGAACTCCAGTTCTGACATCTTACTAATGTCTGTATTGATTAGATCCCCATCTGTTAGTACTGTCTCTTGTTCTTTTTTTTTGAGGTGAGTTTTTCTGCCTTGTCATTTTATCCAGATAAGAATAGATGAATGAGAGAACAAAATACTAAAAGGGTAGCAATGACCACAGAAAAATATACACTAACCAAATCAGAAGAGATCCAAAACCAGGAGGAGAAGAAAGGAGGGGGGAGGGAATATATATATATATATATATATATATATATATATATATATATATATATATATATATTAGACTGGTGAATAGAACAGCCACACACTTGATTTTGGGTGTATTTTTGTCTGTTAGAAGAGACTGCTTCCCAAAATTTTAAAGAAACAAGAATATATATATATATATATATACATGCACACATATATATATGTATGCAAAAATAAGGATAAACACAATGAAGGGATGGAATATGACTGTAAAGATGAAATTTAAAAAAAGATTCTAAAAAGGGAATTGATAAGATAAAAAGTTGGTTGAAAAAAGAAAGGAAAAAAAGAGGAAAGAATGTGATCAAGCTGAAGACTAGAACAAAGCCATGTGCTAGATTTAGGGTATATTTTGATCTGTTAGAAGAAACTGTATCCCCAAATTTTAAAGAAAGAAAAACCTATATGTATATAAAAAGTAAGGTTAAATACAATGAAGGGATAGAATATGGCTATGACAATGAAAATTTAAAAAGATTTTTTAAAAAGATATTGATAAGATAAAATAGTCAAAAAATATTAAAATAAGAGGAAAAATAAAAAATAGAATAAGAAAAAAAATAAAATTAAAAATATTTTTACTTTGAAAGACTAAAGAATCATGGGAAAAAGCCACGAATTCTATGTGCTGTATTCCCGTATCTCTGAAGTTCTGTAGTTCTCATTGATCAGTGAACTTGGTATTGGCTGGGTATTCTTGCTGATCTTCTGCGGGAAGGGCCTGTTGTAGTGATTCTCAGTGTCTTTGCCCAGAGTCGATCAGGCTAAGCAATCTGCTCGGCTTCGCTCTCTGGAGTTTTTGTTCCCTGAACGCTTTCTTTAGAGCTCTGGAGGATGGGAATGAAAATGGCGGCCTCCCAATCTCCCGCCCAGAGGAGCCGAGAGCTCGTGGGGCCCCACTCCTCAGTGAGTCCACAGAGAAGAGCAGTCAATCCCTCCCATCTTCCTAGTCTCAGGCCACAATCCAAACCCACCTGGCCTGCGATGGAGCGTTTCTATCTCTGGTGAACGGCCCCATTTGGAGTCTCCAAACCCAGCAGATTCCTGCAGTGTCCTCCTGCACCACTCTTCCCGGAGGAGGAAGGCGAGTCTCCCTGGATCTGCCACTTGTGGGGTCCCTGCCCGAAGAGCAGTGGTCAGACTGTGCCTCAGATCATGGTTTAAGGTAACCCCGTTCTGAAAACTCACTCCTCAGGTCTGTCTCTGTAGTTGGCTTCCCCTCTCTGAAACCCGGGAGCTCTGCTTCACTCAGACACCCCTGGTCTTTTTGTGACCCCATGTGTCCCGAGACCACACTGTCCCTGCGAGGGCTCCACATGCCTCTGCCCCCCAGCCTCTGGAGCCACATCCCTCAGTGGAGCAGACTTTTTTTTTTTTTAATTAATTTTATTTTATTTTTAAAATTTAATTTAATTTTATTTTTTCAGTGTTCCAAGATTCATTGTTTATACACCACACCCAGTGCTCCATGCAATACATGCCCTCCTTAATAACCACCACCAGGCTCACCAACACCCACCCCCCACCTTCAAAACTCTCAGTTTCTCAGAGTCCACGGACTCTCATTGTTCGTCTCCACCTCCGATTTCCCCCAACTCACTTCTCCTCTCCATCTCCCAGTGTCCTCTGTGTTATTTCTTATTGAAGTAGATGTCTAAGAGTTTCAATTTTGTGCTCTGCTGCTCTACCGCTTGCTGGGACCTAGCCCCTCCCCCCGAGGTCTCTCTTCCTGTATATCACCTTGGATTCACTTCTCTGCACATCTGACCTTCCAGAAAGTGTCACTTTTCTGTTCCTAGAATTGCTGCTCTTCTACTCTTTGATCTCCTGTTGAATTTGTAGGTGTTCAGAATGGTTTGAGAACTATCTAGCTGAAGTCCTGGAGCTCTATGATATTTAGGTGTCCTACTATTCTGCCATCTTGCTTCTGCCCCTCCTCATTGAGTCTGTCTGCAGGTGAGGAAGAGGAGAAGGCTGGTTCTGGCAGAGTCTCATCTCAGGGGCACTGATATATAGAGGTAGGAGTAGTG
This sequence comes from Pteronura brasiliensis, assembly GCA_004024605.1. Taxonomy (NCBI): domain Eukaryota; kingdom Metazoa; phylum Chordata; class Mammalia; order Carnivora; family Mustelidae; genus Pteronura; species Pteronura brasiliensis. The sequence continues at coordinate 6,937 of PJEN01013580.1, forward strand.
TTTGAGGGTGTCTTTGGCTCATTGGTAGGGATAGAAGAATTCACAAACATGCCTATTTGTCTGTATAATTACAGAATCAGTGAATCTGAATGGCATGAGCAGGACCAAGTGAGTCAGTGGGACACACGGGTAATTACCTCAAGATGATACCCCCAAAGGGTCAGAGAAGGAACAACCGAGCAATAGTCTGGCCTAACTATAGGACAGTGGTTCTCAAACTTCAGTGCACATCAAGATCACCTTAAGGTTTTGTTGACAACACATTCCTTTGACTCCTCCCTTCCTAATTCTGTAGTTCTGGGCTAGGGTCAAGTATTTGGATTTCTAACAAGTCCCCAGTTGACGTTGGTGCCACGGACTCCAGGACAACACTCTGGGAAGCACTACTCCACTATATGTGTGTTCTCAAGGATAATGCTCTATGGAAGGCAGCAGAAACCTCCAGAAGAGGTTGTGCATTATCCCTCCCCTAATCAAGTTCACTGGCCCTCAAGAGGAAAGCACCTGAAAGCAATTGCCAACCCTGATCTGCAGGAGCTGTGGCTCTAGCCCCTTGCCTGGCCAGATCTTTAGTGTCCTAGGAGAGACAGATAAAGTGTAAACACCTGCTTATTCATTGGGAGTAGCCAGGATGAGCTTGAGACTGGTTAGGCAGTCTGGTTAATGGGAGGTTACAGCTTGGCAGTCATTTGGATATCTTGTATTCACACGGGGCATGCTGCAGAGCAGAACTATATCCAAATGAGTAGCTCTAGGCGTCCTGACTGGATCTAAGGTTGTTAATACTCTTCCAGGTTTAGCTGGGACTAGCTCAGGTGACTGGCAGAAAAGAGAGTGAGCCAAGCCTCCGTTTCTGGCAAGGGTCAGAGCTCATACCTCAATCCTCCTGTCCTGCTAACTTTCACCTACCCCTGCTCCTAACAATGGCTCCCTTCACTCTTTTCCTGGTTTCTCTGCTCTGCTCAACCTCATATTTCTTCTCCCACTTCCACAGCTTCAAACATTTGTTCTCTTGACTTGTCTCCCTCACCCCTTCCTCTACCTAGGCACACATTCAGTCCTCCCACCCGAAACAATCAAATCCTTTGTGAACCTTTCAAGTTCTTGCTTTCACTTGTGTCTTCCTGTTTCCCTCAAAATTGTCCCCCTGGGGAAGGCGTACTTTTTATTTTTCACGACAGCAAATAATCTGTTTTAGTCTAAAGCTATTTTGGGAAGTAAGTCCAACTCCTCTCTCAAGGAGGGTGCCCAATGATGGCCTAGGATGGCTTTAGTCTCTTTGTAATTTCCATCAGCCTCCCAAAGCCACCCACTTACACATACAATCAAGTACATAGAGTGAGCTTGCTATACAATCAAGTTTTAAGACAAATTCTTTTGCCCCAACTTACAACCAGATTGCATCCCTAAGTCTTTTTAGGGAGAAATTTAGGAGCTGCTACTGACCTTTCTGTGGCTTAGGGTTGTCCCCTCAGGCCTATACAAATGCTGAGACTTTTGAGTCTCTAGATCTTGGGTGCTCACCACATGTCCCAGGGACCAGGGGTCAGCAACACAACAATTAATGAGGTCACTGGAAGCATCGACTGATTCTTGCATCCCCTACAACAAAGATTTCCCATGCTTTCCTGATGATAAGAATGACTTGACTGCTTCGTAAAAAACAAAATAAACAAGTCTGATGCCTCTCCTATAATTTGGTTTCAGTAAGTTTGGGGGTGGGAGCTCAGGAGTTTTATTTTTAACAAACATCCTAAGTGGGATTTTGAGAATATCCTAGAGCATTTAGCAGAGTGTAGTAAAACAGCTGTATTCATAATCGATAAATATTTGCTGAATGGAATTTAATTTGTTTATTTCCATTTTGTTATTTTGCTTTACAGTGACTTGTGCTTTTATATTTTCAGGGAGCTCTGTTTGTCTGTTTTATTTTTTTTTAATTTTTAAAATATTTTATTTATTTGTTTGACAGACAGAGATCACAAGTAGGCAGAGAGGTAGGCAGAGAGAGAGAGGGAGGGAAGCAGGCTCCTTGCTGAGCAGAGAGCCAGATGCGGGTGATCCCAGGAGCCTGGGATCATGACCTGAGCGAAGGCAGAGGCTTTAACCCACTGAGCCACCCAGGTGCCCCTGTTTGTCTGTTTTTAAGGGTCATACCACTATGACTCTTTTAAGCATGCTAACCCTGTGAATTTTATCAACTTGAGCATTAAATTCTGAAATTCAATACTTATTTTTAATGGCAGAATTCACCTGTAGGTTTCTATATTGGCTATATTCAAAGTCTTTACCAACATTGTAAGATCTCTTATTCCCAAACCTTCCTGGGAAACCATGTTTCAGTGATGTAAATGGAATATTTCATCATTTGCTGATATGAACTGTGTTTGCAATTTACCCTGGGAGCATATGCTTTATTAAAATCGTGATATTAGATTTAACTTCCTAAATCATTTTATGAAGCTAATGTAACATTAATACCAAAACCTAACAAAGTATTAAAACTCAAACACCATGGGCTAATTTCTCCTATAAACACAGATGTAGAATTTTTGAATAAAACAGCAGCAAATCAAATATAGCATTATATTCAAATAACAATATATAATTAGCCAATAAGTTACAGGAGTTCAGAGATGACTTGATATGAGAAGGTATATCAGTGGAATTCATCATATTATTATTTGGGAGGAGAAAAACAATCAGATGCTAGAAAGGACTTGGTGAAACTCAACAGCTATTTTTTTCTTTAAAGACTTTTACCAAATTTGGGATAGAATACTGTTTCTTTATCAACATCTTGGAATGCTTATTTCAAACTACTGGTTTGTAGGATATTTAATGGCTATCACACAAGGCATTGATGTCAAAGTCAGAGTCAAAAAAAAGGATCCTCACTAGCATCTTTCATTTAACATTCTTCTGGAATATTTAGCCAATGCTATTCGATTTGAAAAAGGAATAAGAAGCACAGGGCAGATTATTCTTTGATAATGATTTGATTACTGACCTGAAAGAATTAACCAAAAGTCTTTTAAAAATCAAAAGAATCATAAAAAAATCAATAGTTTTCTTACAAATTGACAAAAACCAGAGAGAAAATGGAATGATTCTAATTACAATAATAAAACCTATAAAATACTTAGTTAAAACATAATAAGAAATGAGTAAAACTTCTGTAAAATTTGTTAAGGGAAAAAATTAAGTTGAAATATGGGAAGATATATTATGGATTTTGATCAAAAGACTCAATATTAGGATGTCAGTTAACTCCAAATGAATTTACACATTTGATGTAATCCTCCTGAAATATTATTGGGCTTCAGGGGAGAATAGGACCAATGGATTCATTAAAAAGTTCATGTGAAAAAATAAATAGACCCAAATATCCCAGAAAATTTTGAGAAAGAATGAGAGAAGGTATGTGTGTGAGTGTGTGTGTAGTCAAGTGTAGATATGAAAGTATATTTTGAGTTTTAAGAGTTAAAACAGCAGGGTGCTGGTGAAGTTTAGATGACCAGAGTAGAACAGAAAGATTAGGACAGTCCCAAGTCAGATAAATAGCCACAACATAATAGTGACATTTCAAATCTGTGGGGGAAAGTGGTTAGCAAAAAGGTGCTCTGTGTGGTCTGGCAGACTGATGAAGAAAATCCCTTCCTCAGTCTTCCCTCCCCCTGGCCTCTGGCTCAGCTAACACAGCTCCACTTTGATTTGTAATACCCACAATGGCTTCTCACAGGCAAAAAGCTTCCCACTATTTTACTATTAGTATTTTAGACTTTATTTATTTGTTTATTTGAGAGAGAGTGAGAGAGCGCACAAGCAGTTGGGAGCAGCAGAGGGAGAGGGAGAAGAAGGAAGTTCAACGTAGGGCTCTATCCTGGAACCCTGAGATCATGACCTGAGCCAAAGACAGACACTTAACCAGCTGAGCCACCCAGGCGCCCCTTCATTATTTTAAATTGGAGTTCTAAAAACGCAGAAATAGGAGATATTTGATCAATTGGTCAGTTATATGGAAAGGAATGAAGTTAAGATTTTATAATGCTATCATAGATTTCAGATGGATTATGAACTAAATATAAAAAATGAACTCATTAAAGAACTTAAAGAAGAGAATGTAGGTAGGCATTTATATAATCTTGGAGTGGAAAAAGCCTCTAAGCATATAAAGTAAAAAATTATAAAAGAAAATATTTAGAGGTTTAACTATCTAAAAAGGAAAAAAATCTGTATATCAAAAAGCACCAGGAAGATAATTAAAAGTTATAAAGTGGTTAAATGCATCTGTAATATATTATTTCAAAAGGCCTAGTAATCTAGGTGTTCTTATAATAAGAACATTGAATATCCCAGTAGAAAAATGGATATGCAATTTGCAGAACAAAAAATTCACAATAGACAGTAAGTATAAAGAAATAGCATGATTAGTAGTTGGAAAAATGAAAATAAAATGGATACCATTTTTACTCTTTATCAATTTGGCAATAATTAGAAATAATAAAGCCAGTGTTATCAGTGTCTAATTTTGAATATTAGGTTTTTGGGTGTTTCTTTTTTCTTCTTTTTGGTATTCTTCTATGTATTCCAAAATTTCTACCATAAACACTTACTATAATTTTAATCATAAAAAACAAAGGAATTTTGCAAATTACTTAGATTTGTCAAATTTTAGCTTTTAATTAATCCCATAGTGATTTTGGATTGACATTCAGTCTCCAGTCTTACTTCTCTATTTCAATGTGCCCTATTTTTACTATCTACATTTTCTCCAGAAAGGGTAGATGGCATTTGAATTTGCTGAGACAAATATGGAGCAGATCATCTACGTCCATGTTTACATTTTGCATTGTTGTGTGCTTTTTGGGGGAAAAAAGGTTTACATTGTTTTTATTAGCTCCTTAATTATTTTGTGTAGTATTCTGCCATGACAGCAAAACACTTGAAAATGTAATTAAGAAATTCTCAAGCACAGCAGGAGATTTTGCTGGAAAAGAGAACCTTGAATATGAAACTCAGCAATCAAGAGAGATGGGGACTTGTAAACTGTTTGCGAACCCTGACACAGGAGGAACGGGAATAAAGCATCGCAACACTTCAAATCCATGGTGATTATAGTAAAAGATATTTTTATTATTGCTTGATGTAGCTATTGCCTTGGTGATTTCCATGTGATTTTTCCCTTGGATAGTTGAATTTCTCTTAGTTTATTTTGGAAGGTCTACCTGTTGCACTATCTCAGGGAGTCTACGAGGCATGATGAAATAATCCTATGCAATTAGGCAGGGTCTAGAGCCAGGAGCAGGGCCTCAGCACCGGTTGTGTACAGTTGAGAGGTTGTGTAGCTCCTGTGTGCCCCGCACCTCCCTGTGTGTCCAAGTTTCTTTACTTTAACCTTGTCTAGCCAATATAAAAGCACTTCTTCCCTGATTCCGGATGGACAATTATTGGAACTTAACCTTGCTCTGAATCCCAACCATTGACAAACCTATTTTGTTCAGATGAGGACTCTGTTCTCCATGCTCCCTGCTATTAGCTGGAATCCTCTCCCAAACCAGATGGGTCACAGAGATCCATGGTATTGCCACCCCTTGACTTCTCTGATCACTGATAATGAAATTGCCCATAGTATGCTTGTGGATCCATGTCCACCAAGTCAAAATCATTCTCTTCTTATGAGATGTAGCGTGGACTGTTGGCCATCAGTTTTAGTGCTCACCCCAGGCTGAGACAGTTCCTCTGCCCTGTTCTGTCTGACTCAAGGAACATCACTTTCCCCACCAACCTGTGTCTAGAGCTGATTCTGCCTGAATTGTGACCCCATTTTTTCCCAGGATGTGGAAACAATGGTTTGAAAAAGGAACAATTGATAAAGTTTAGAGAGAATTTTCTTTTTCTTTAAAATAAATTATGTAATATTTTGCTATATGTAATAGAGGTTAAATAAATCTGAGATGCTTTTACTTATTTGGACCTGGGGTCAGATTGACCTCATCAACTGTGGAATAAGTTCAAGTGTCACTATTTTACCTCCTTTGGAGGATATTAGGGGAAATAGGTCATTTATAGACAATTCTATGTCATAAAATAGAAAGTGTGATAGTTAGATAACTGTTCTAGATAAAGTCTGCACACATTTCAATGGACAAATAGATAATGTCGGAGATGTATTTATTACACAAATCTATCCTCATATTTTATTTAGAGTCATTTATAACCCTAAGAAAAAAATTGCTAGCTTGAAACATTCATAAAAGAGCAAACAAATACCCTTGGGCAAAGAGTCTACCCACATAAATTGATTTCTAAATAAAGATTCAATTTAGATTTAAAAGTCTTGTATGCACCCAGAGGTATCTATTATATCTGTAATTTCCTTGTGGGGTTCTAGTGCCTGATTGTGCTGTCATCAACTTCTTATTAGTTGCTTTCTCATGGAAGAAGGAAAGCTTCCAATTAGCATAATTTTTTTTAATGAACATGTGTTGGGAATCATTGCCAACATATATCACCTCTCTAACGTTTATCTCCGAGTTCTCTCTACCAACCTTTCTGCATTTAGTGTTTGGATCACCTGGTTAGCTTTGGGTGATAATACTCCTGAGATAAAATTTAAAAATTGGAAAAATCTTTCTTTTTTTTCTTATTTATTAGGAAATATCATGATAACTTCAGATACTGGTTATATTAAAATTTAAAAATACAAAGGTATTCTCAAACACTATTTTCAGTTTTACAGTTAACCTGCTGTACCACTGAGAGAGCACGCAATGCTGGGAGCATGCTAGGAAGAACAGTGTCAGGCATGAGCGCTCCAAGTTTTAGCCTCTCGTCTCTTGGCTTGTCCTTTTGAGGAGGACCACTGAGATTGCTACCCACAGGACCAGACTTTGTGTTAGAAGTGCTTTCATATGGGGCACATTTTCTTCCCCACCCTTCTGAATTCATCAGGAATAACAATGATATCCTCATGGGCATCCATGCCATTCTCCCCCTCACCCCGCACTTTGATATCAACCTTGGAATAGGCAATATGTTTTTCTTACTTATAATCATGCATTTCCAATTTATTAACATAACCCAGAAGTGCAGCTGTCCCTTTGTCTGTCTGGCTGAGTCTAAGTCCCGCACAAATTTTTGACTCAGTCTGGCCTCTTTGCTGACTTCCATGAGAAACTGAATCACACCAAGCATATCCGGGTTTTGTAATTTGTGAAAGATGGTCAGGGTTTCTGGCTGAAGTCTTATTACAGGGAGTTTCATTTGGGAAATTCTCATCACACTTTCTCCTCCTGCGCCTTTCTCTACCTGCCTCATTGCCCACCAGGGGTCCCTTTTTGCCCTTTACCCATCTCAGCTACTCCTTTTGTCATACCTCATTCTATTCACATATTTGTCACTCAGACAGTGACAGTGAACTTGAAGACTGGGATGTTTCCTTTGGATTTATTTGTCTGTGCCTGGAGGAGTTACTAGTACATTGTAGTTAGCTCTCAAAAAACATTTGAAGAATAAATAAATGAACAAAAGGAATAATTAATTATGGAGATTTATTCTTTTTACTCTGCAAGGGAGTAGGGAGTTTATTCTCTCGTGTTCTTTCCATGTTTATCCCTATTATTACCTGTGTTTATGCTAGTAAGGTGAAACGGAAAAGTGAAGCAATTAAGAAATTTAAATAACAAATCTATCATTTTAACTTTGAGGGTGAGAATTCATATATTCATTCATTCATTCATCTGACCAGTCAATACTTTTTGAGAATTACTAGGTCCAGACAAAAACTCTATCCTTGACTAAGGACTAGGCCTCAACCTTTGTACCCATGTCTATCTTTGGTCTGTGCAGGCCAGTCTTAGCAACGAATCCTTCTAAGTCAGCCCTTATTCCCTTGGTATTTGATCACCCTAGCCTGCCCACAACAAGGATCCTGTTAGGTCAGTTTACAAAGAATTCCCCCCCCACCTTTGATGTCTCCTCTTAGTAATTTATCTCCTGTCCTTCACCTTTAACATGCTCTTTGGCTGTAATTCTCTAGCTGGCTTTGCTATATTCAGAGTTAAGCTCCATCTATCTCTCTTATGGCAATACCCCTATTGTGATGCTTTTTAAAAAAATTTTTATTTATTAGAGGATCTCTAGACACCACATGGGGCTCAAACTCACGACCTTGAGATCAAGAGTCACGTGCTCTTCTGACTGGACCAGCCAGGTGCCCCATAATGGTCTTGAATAAAAAGTCTTCCTTAACATTTTAACAAATGTCAAATTAATTTTTTCCTTACCAGTGTCAGGCATGAAACAGGTAGTTATTAGCTTTCATGGAGCTTAACTTTTAGTTGGTATAGAGAGAAAATAAGCCACCCCCCCACCGAACACAAACAAACATGAAAAAATAACAAATAAGTTAAGGCCTCCCCTTAGGTATAGAGAGGGCTTCTTTAGATTGGCTGACCAGAGAGGACCACCCCCAGGAAGAAGACGGAAAAGCTGGGAGCTGCAAGACCGAGCATCATGCTGAGATGAGGGAAGGGAGCTAGAGGTGGAGAGTGAAGCAGGATCTGGGGGAGGGAGTTGTAGGAACATGCTGGGACAGAGTGGGTGAGGAGGAGATTGGCAAAGGGTGAGACCAAGAAGTGAACCAAAGCCAGGTAGTGACGGACTTTGTAAGCGAGGTGAAGAGTTGGGGTTTATTTCACGGAAGATTGGGCTTAAAATGGATGTTGCCTGGGTTTTTCACACCGCACTGCTATGTTGACAGGTTTAAGAAATTGTCAAACAACTTCCTCTTTTAAACTCTTACTGAAGTTCCTTTCTCCCTGGATTTGTTATTTTGCATAAGATGACAGAAAAGTGGGGAATGACTGTTGCTCCAGGATATTACCATTTTCTGTGTTTCCTTTAGTGTTCTAAGGTAAAGGAAAAAAATTTGCTAGATAATAGTCGGTATGCAGTTTGTGCTTGGTTGCTTTTAATTATTTCTTATACCATCAGCTCCTCTCTGGGACCCTTTCCCTCTGGAGGGTTTTTTTTAATCATATAAAAGATAGGTCTGCTTAATTGTTTTCATTTTTCTTGGGTAGTCTTTACCGATATGAGAAAATGTAGAATGTTTTAAGTCATCCTAAGGTTATCAATCTGGGCGTATTAAAAAACTTAGTTTATAGGTCCATCTTCTCAAATTCTTAAGACTTCCCAATTATTGTTCCAAAAGATTGTCTTCTCACTGTGTTCTTTCTCAAAGAATCTACATATTTAAGTTTGTGACACTATCATCATCTGATACTTAATACTACTTCCAAAAAACTTTCAGAACCTTTATGCTAGGCATTTTATTTGAAGAGCTATACTGTAATTTTCTATCATATTATATTCTTGCTAAACATTGTGATTCTGATAGTTATATTTTGTCTGGATCACAGGATGGGTATGTTTTTCTTTTACCTTGTAAGAAAGTGCTGAACGTCTTTCCAAGCTAGGACCATATATTCCTTCCATCAGCAACACCTGAATGTTCTAGTAACTGCACACTTTATTTCAAGGACAGGCTATAGAGTTGGCTGGGCATCCTGCTTTAGGTAAAGTTCTTTCTACAATGTGCCAGTGATTCTCTGTGGTCTTAAATTCTTTTCTGAAAGAAGAAATCATTCTTTGTTTCTACTCTTTTAAATAATATAGTCAGAGAAGGTAAGAATGGATTTATTTCTAATCTTGCATTAAGTGCTAGAAGAGGGGCAGGGAAAATGTTCTTTCTCTGGGGCTCAGCAATATCCCAATGACCGCTTTCACATAGAAGGGGAGAATCAAATTCATGTTTGGTTTACTGTGATTTTTTTTTTCCCCTCTGGCATTCTGTCATGCATAAGAATGAGGGTAGAAGAGGTTAGAAGTAATTATATTGAGAACTACAATAGATGCCAAGCTTTAGTCATCATTGTATTTAGGGCTGGAAACACTCTGAAAGGTTGATTTAAATCACCTGTTTTTACAGATGATGAAGATAAAACCCAGAGAAGAAAATAACTTGTCAGGGTCATTCTTCTGGTTAGTCAACCCAGCCAAGGTAAGAACTCAAAACCTAACCTGTTTTTTTAGTGCTGGTTTTGCCTTGCTTAAGAATCTCCATTATCATTTCTCTGAATAAGCCTGGATGTTTTCTGTGTATTTCTTTGCGAAAACGTGTTTTTGTTCAGAATTACAGGTGGTGAAATATACAAACTGGTCAAATATATTCTTTAGAATTGTTGTAAAACAGAAGACTCTATAAAACAGTTTCATAAAGTAATTGGGTCTGAAACATTTTGAATTTTTTCCCTCTTCAAACTAGATGATGTTATTTTGCAGTTGCCATGGAAAAGCATATGTTAGCTGCCAAAAACCTAAAACAGAGCTTGGATGTTAAGCAGGTAAGGTTAAGGCACGGAGTATAATTCTTGTGGAAGAAAAGATAGTATCCATTTGAAAAACCACCTTTGTGTAGGGAAACATCTAGTTATATTCTTTCTGTACAGCTTGGAGGCTTAAACACCTTTATTATCTATTTAGATGAAGGAATAGTTTTCCAATGTCCATATTTGTTGGAACCTTAAAAGTGATTCTTCCAGGAAAATTTCAAAAACAATCCTTCAGGCTAGAACTTTTCATACACTGTTTACTTTCATATCAAGAAAGCCATTTTTGGTCTTCAAATAAACAGATGCCATTTGATTTTACCATGCTGTTGATGGTGTGGCTCAAATGTGCTCTAACTACAGAATCGGGAACTGGATTTCGAGTGTGTGTGTGTGTGTGTGTGTGTGTCCCCCACCCCCCCCAGAGCTCATGGGCTTTGAAATAAAACCAATAAATCCCTGATGCTCTAAATAGTTTTCAAATCTTATTTAGAATATTTCTAGAAGCCAAACCATGAATGATTATCCTATGTAGATGAAGTCTTATATAACCTTGCTTATATTCAACTATCCATTCAACTTCAATTCCATTCAACTATCTCTCTGGATCTTTGGCCTTTTCCAAACCTTTATTGAGAGAAACTAGTTTTTCCCTGTAGGAAAATCCTAGAGCTCCATCAGGGCAGAGTGCCTTTGCTCTAGACGGGGGATGTATTAGCCTTCCCAATGGTATATATACTCCCTTCCGATGCCAAAAAATAGGCATTTTCTACATGCTTCCTGAGTAAATAAGTTAAATTGAATTTTATCTTGCATGAATAAATATGAAAACATACATTAATAAGTAAGTCTGTTAAGACTCTCATAAATCTGGATCATGTTTTCTCCAACTCAGTCTGGATCAGGGGTCAATAAACCTTTTCTCTATAGGGCCAACTAGTAAATCTTTCTGGCTCTCTGGCTCTGGCCATCCCCCCTCTGTCATAGGCACTCATGTCTGTTGCTATAAGACAATAGAAGCCACAGACAAGATGTAAACCAATGGAGGCAGCTGAGTTCCAAGGAAACTTTATTTACAGGTGGCATACCCATAGGCTATCGTTTGCTGACCCATGATCTAGCCACACAACGTTGTGCTGTATGTGAAAGTAGATGAAGCATGAAGGATGCGAGCATTAGAGTCTTTTTGGCTTTTATTGTGGTGTTTTCCTGCCTTTGTTCATGGAGTCAGGGTATTTCTACTTCATCTTCTCACACAGAGATAGTGACGTAGAAGGCTTTCCATTTTTGTGAAGGAAAAGTGTGGACATTTTGAGGTAATCTGCTTTTGTCTGGGCAATCTTCTTTAGAACTTAGCATACCACCTAGGATTAATAAATGCTAAATAATAATCATTTTTCATTTCACCACCATACCCTTTATGGTGTCTCCTCTGGCACCCCCAGAGGTATTAGCCTGTAGCTTTTACAATGTTCTGTTACACGTTGTCAGCAGCACGTTGCTGATGAAATCACACTCGAGAGAGAGACTTAACTGCCAGGCTGTAAGTATTCCTGACAGGTTGCTCTTGCACAGGTTTGGCTTCTCTTGTATAAAGATTAAAAATCTTGTCACAGCTGGTAAAAAATGAAGTACACGGAAAACCACCGAGCATCCACAACTCACAAAAGGCACTTCCTTAAAAGTCAGAATTCAGCTGAGGGGGCTAGATGATATGAAGTAAGATGCCTGGGAAGTGATGATCAGGTATTTCATAGCACTGGGTGGTGGGGGGTGCTGTTTGTGTCAGGGGCAGGGTCTTCTGATAGCTGTGAAGCTTTCTTTCATGACTATTCAAAGAATTTTGTGTTTCTACTTCATTTAGACAGATCCAAACTAGTAGTCCTACTTTTGTGTGTGTGTTTGCTCTGAAGATGCGTTTTCTTGACCATGAGCCCAATTTTTCTTTTCCTCTGTCCTTAGTGCAATGGTTATAAAATTGTCATTTTGTTCTCCTTTCAGAGTCTTTGCTTAAGCTGGATGTGTGCCCAAAGCAGCAGGAGATGCTGTCCCATAAAGCTAGAACATTTTATAAGTACTGGCAGTGAGGGTTTATTACTTCATTTCCAAAACAGCACAGAGAGCCTCTGCGGAGGTCTCGGGAGGAGAGCAGCCGGAATCTGGAAGTGCTGACTGTCACGGTGCTGAGTCAGTTCCAGGCTGTGTTGCCTTCGTGGCTTCGGCTTTGGCTTCGTGCCTTGGGTGGCGATGAGCAGAGGAGGCAGCGGGGATTTGGGTGCTGCGAGTCATGTTGAAGTAACTAGTTAGGCGGTAACAGCTGTCCGATTAGGCAAGACTGGGGCCAGTCAGGAAGACGAGGACTTGAATTCAGATAGGTAATTTTGACAGTCTTAAACAATCGGTGTGGCTGGTAAACTTTTTAAATTTTGAGGTATTAAAAGGCATACCAATTCCAGAAAAAAAACCACATGTGTTTGTGCTTTTGTCAACAAGAGAGAAGTTTTTTGTATTTGTTTCAAGCCCTTTTATAAATGAAATGAGATCATATTAAAGATCAGAGTTGAAGTATTCTCTTTCCCATCCCTTGTTCCTTTCCCCTTGCTTACCTGTAAGGCAACCGCTATAATCCGTGGGTGCACTCATCAGGGTCCTGGTAAGAAATGGATGTCACATTCAAGATGGATGGTTTGTGGTGTGTGGTGTATAGGCAGGTGTAGGCAGAATATAGGGAAGTCACAGTGGATATCAGGGTGCCAAAACCTGTGGGTCCAAGGAAAGGCGAGGAAGGAGGGAACAGGTACTGGATTCTGGAGGAGAGAATTGTGTGGAGGTCTCGATAGGCATTGTGCCTTTTGGTTGAGGGACAAGACTTGCCTAAGGCAGCACTGCAGGGACGGAGGGGGGCAAATAAGCACCCCCAATCTCATTTCCCTTCTGCCCTCTGGTTGCTAGTCTGTTCCCCTACTGGCCACACCCAACCTGGAGCAAGAGGCCCCAGATCTGGTCCATGCAGATCAGCTTCTCATGGCGAGGAAGGAGGTGGGATATGGAGTCAGAGGGCAAATAAAAGACATCCAGCACAGCCTGTATCCTGCAACTACTATTTCTAAGTGTCCCTGTACATGACAGTACATAATAAATAGTGTATAGCAGGGGCCCGTAAACATTTTCTGTAAAAGAGCAGATAGGAAACATTTTAGATTTTGTGGGCCTCCTACACCCTCTGTCATATATTCTTATTTCTTAATTTTTAGAAACCTTTAAAAATGTAAAAACCAGTCTCAGCTCATGGGTTATATAAAAAAAAGTCATGGGCTTGATTCAGCCTTTGGGCTGCAGTTTGCTGACCCCTCCTGTATAGTAACAATTTTGTGTGTTTTAAAACTGCTGGCATAATTTATATTATACTCTTATTCTTTTCTAACACTGTGCAACAGATTGTTACAAATTTAAGGACTTGCAAGAACACTCATTTATTATCACACAGTTCTGTAGGTCAAAATTCTGGGCGGGTTCCCAGATAATCACTGAGATAGGAGTGATCAATATCTTGGTTGCTGTGTTACACAGCTTCGGCTTTAATGATGGAAATCTAGCAGAGGTATTTTTGTCCATGGGACCTCCCAGGGGTCTTCAGATTATATCCATCAGGCAACAGTTTACTGAACCCAGCCATAAGGCTGAATTTAGCCATTGTCATGGATGAATGTGTTGCATGGATAGGAGGAACGCTATCTCCTGTTCACATGCTACCGTTAACTGACTTGGAACCAGTGTGATATGATCCTTGTCCTGGGTAGCTTACAGCCAGTGATAGAAAAGGCATTTTGTTGTTCTTTGAATATGACCGAAACAGATAATAACAGAGAAGCTGGAAATGGGATGTCTTCTCTTTGGTGAAGATGACAGGGTGCCTATAAATCAGTGAGGATTTGATGCCTGAAAGTGGATTAAACAGAGAAGACATTTTAATCTCATATGGCAAGAAGGTAAGAGGTAGGGTGGCTTCAGGATAGGTTAATTAACAGCTTGACCATGTTATGGAGGACTCAGGAACTTTGGATCTCTCCCTCCTGCTATCCTTGGCATTGATTTTTCCTCAGGTTTCAGTAAAATGCCCGGAATAATTCTAGGTCTCATGTTCAGACAGAAGAGCTTTAGACGTAAGGGACTGCCTCTGTTAGGAGGGAAGAAACTTTCTCCAGAACACCCCTTCCCCAGAGGCATTCTTTTCATATCTTTCTGGTCAGAGCTGAGTTGTAGGCCAACTTCTGAACCAACACTTGCCAAAGGGAGTGATATCATCATTAGACCAATAAGGTTTATTTCTGGAGCTGGGGTCAGTTTCCTCGAGGCCCATGGCTGCTGGGTGTGTATCTGAACAAAATCAGAGCCTTGTTAGGAAAAAACAGGATGGAGAGAAGCAAGACTGGAGGCCAGTGACAGTTCCCACTGTGTCCTGACAGTCCACATCCTTTCAAATATATTGAAAAGTATTCATAGCCACATTAAGTATAATTTCTCTACAACTATGTAAAAATAGAAGTGCACTCATATTGGTAATGTAACTTTATGTGTTGAAGGCATTTTGTTAACCAGTTTTTCACTTCAATTTTACAGGTTTCTTTTCATACTTTGGAATCAATAAATCTTTTGTCAGGTCTCAAACATTTCAAAAATCCCTTGTGAAGCTTGTAGACCCTGGGCCACATGAGAGTGGGGCCACCTTCTAGCTGGAGGTAGGATAATGAAGACAGGACTTTTGTCATTTATAGGTGAAATACAGGGTTATCCATCCATGATTGATTTCAAGTATATGGCTGTTTTCTTGTCCAGGGGACCAAAGCTTTTATTGCACAATTAATGATAAAGCTAAAAATACAAAATCCTTGAGGTAGTACTTCAAGCTTCACTGAAACCATATTGGCAGCTTTTAAAAGTGAAAAATGAAAATCAGAGCAATAGACACTCCAGAAGTAAGCAAGGAGAGCCTAGGTATGATCCCAAAACCCCAAATCTTTTGGGCATCTATTTTCTAGTCGTAGGTCTTACATCAGATGTACTGTACTCATTAATACCACATATATTTATCGAACACTGCTACGTAGCAATACCTGGAAGATAGGATGAAAGATTTAAAAAGTCTGAAATCCAAGATTCTTTTGTCTAAGGAGGCTGCCATCTTGGAAGAGGAGGATGAATGTTGAGGATGAATTTGTAGTCCTGGATTTAAAATATAAGGGTATGAGGTAGACTAGTTAGTGTCCTAATTAAGTTTATTAAAACTTTTTGATAAAGGCCCATGTCCAACAAATAGTTCTTGTTTTCTGCTCTTAGGACCTTTTATGTTGTGTAGTGGTTACTTTTAAACACACCTCTCTTTTCCTGACTAATCCATAAACTCTCTGAGGGCAGGGATTATACCTTTCTTAGCCTTTACGTTCATGATTCCTAAAATGGTGCCATGCACAGAGATGTCACTAAACCTACGTTAAGTGCATGTAAACTAATGGGGCACCTGGTTCCAACAACAAACAAACACACCCAAACAATACAACAGAAAAGATACCGAATGCTTCTTACTGCCCTTCTGGCAGATTCCTTGGGAAACTGAACTGACGTTAAAGATCACTTGGCTTTATTTTTAACTCTCTGGCTGTTAAAGTTTGAACATGTTAGTTTTTCTTTCCCAGAGCAGAGCTTTTGAGATCCATAAGGGGAAATCTGTTGACGAGGATACAGGACAACAACATATCACAAGGTGAGTTCAAGGGGAAGAACATCTCCTCACCCCAAGCTGTGAATGCTCCAGGTCTTCCTCCCTGTTCTTTTCTCCAGGCTTTGTATGTAAAAATTGTTACAGCAGTTTGCTTCCTGCCGAGTGAGAATCAACTTAAAGCAGATTTTACATATTTATTTAAAAATGGCCTGTAATGTATTTTAGAGTTAGTATTGATTCCACTTGTCTTTGTGATTACATCTCTGACTGGTGTTTTGTTATGTTGCAGTTGCACAGTAAAGTAATAGGCTCTGAGATTCTATCAGTGCCTACTCTTTTCATGTTGCAATTGCTTGATAATAATTTGATTGTATCTCTGCCTGATGTTTTAATACTCCTGTCTTCCAGATTGCTCTTACTGGGGAGATATTTACCTCAGTGAGTTGCTACACACTAATAAAAATAAACAAAGCAGGAAAACATGTGGTTGCATATACTTCTTTGTGTGACACTTGTCTGGGCTGACAGTATGGCTCAGGCTGATTTTCACAGATACCATATGTTCCAGTTATCTATTGCTGCATAACAAACCACCCCGAACTTTAATGGCCTAAAACAACCACCATTTCATTACGCTCATGGATTCTATGGGTCAGGGATTTAAATAGGGAGGAAGGAAGATTGATTGTCTCTACTCCATGAGGTCTGGGGCCTCTCTAAAAAGATTCGAACAACTGGAGTCACATTATTAGCTGGGGACTGGAATGATCTGAATGTTTCTTCAATCATGTGTCTGATTAATGGGCTGGGGTGAACTGAAAACTGGGCTCTGCTGTGTCTGCCTCCTGGAATGCCTGCCATGAGGCGCGGGCTTCTCAGAGCATAGTGGTCTTATGGTAGTTGCACTTCTTGCTTTCAGGGCTCCATGACTGAGTGTTCCAGTCAACCAGGCGGGAGCTGCGTGACTTTTTCTGACCCAGCCTCAGAAGTCATGCAGTGTTTATTTCTGCTGCATTATCTTGGCTACAAGCAAGCCACTAAGATTGGTCCACATTCAGCCAGAGAGTAAATAGACCCCACTTCTTGATGGGAGGACTGTCCAAGAATTTGTTACCATCTTTAAAATCTTTACAATAAATGCTTTACCTTTTTGTTAAGTCTGGTTTCCACGTTTTTAAATTTTAAAAAATTTTTAAAATTCTTAAAAAATATTTTATTTATTTATTTGACAGAGAGAGTACACTTGGGTGCTTTGGGTGCTCAAGAGAGAGCTTGGTGGGGAAGGGGGTGGGAAGGGCAGAGGGAGAGGGAGAAGCAGGTTCTCCTCTTAGCAGAGAGCCCGAGGTGGGGCTCAGTGCCAGGACCCTGGGATTAAGACCTCAGTCAAAGGCAGAGGCTTAACTGACAGAGCCACCCAGATGTCCCTCACCCGCCCACCCTTTTTTTTAGACTTATCCAGTCATTTCAGAAAGAGCACACAGTGTGTGCATTGGAGGGGGGGGGTTGCAGAGAGAGGAAGAAAAACAGACTCTCCGCTGAGCAGAGAGCCTGTTGCTGGCGGGCTCCATCCCAGGGCCCCAAGACCAGGACCTGAGCAGAAGCCAAGATGTGGATGCTCAATGGACTGAGCTACACAGGCCCCTCCCTCCCCGCCATCTTTTTTGAATTTTGAAAAAAGATTCATTTGGTAAGGGGCAAGTTTATTAAGTACTTATTAAAACACGCTGAGGCATGATAAGAAGTGAGGAAAAAGAAAGAAAAAAACCTTTTCTGACCATGAAGCTTGCAATTTAATCAGAAAGGTGGCATCCAATTACATAAAAACCTGAGTAACATATTTACAAGGTAAATTATCAAGGAGTACAAGTCAATATGCCCTAGAACTTTGCAGTAACAGCTGTGGAATTTTTATAATATGCAAATATTTTGGATCGCCTCCAAAGTATAACTACTCACAGTAACAAATATCACCCAACCAACCCTTACAAGGCTCAGGAGTCTATGAAAAGAGGAATCCGATGAACATAAAATGTTAGATTTGGAAAGAACTTTAGAAATGATTTATTCCAAGTCTTTCAATGTGTAGATGAGGAACTGTAGGCTCCAAAATGTAAAGTCACTGGCAGTTCAGGAAGGGGGAAGAGTAGTGCTTATTCAGCTGGGTCACCTTAAGCATACAAAACATAACTTCTATAGGTTTCAGTTAAATATTAAATTATGTCAGTGTGATTGTATCAGTAAGCTCAGGCTGATATGTTTCAGTAACAAATTATCCCCAAATCTTAGTGATCTACAACCGAGGTTTATTTCTTGCTTAGCTACAGGTCCATGCTGGGACAAGCATGGCTCTGGTTGATGAAGATCTTCACTGGGACTAGGGTAAGCCGCCCATGTGGGACATTGCTGGTTGATGCAGGGGTAAAGAGATCATGGCAAAGCAGATGCTGACTCCTAATGCTTTGGCAGGGAGTCACAGGCTAGGTCTGACATCCAAGGAGCAGAAAATATGATTTTTTCTGAGGGAAGAATTGCCTGCAGTGAGGGTCAGCAAGTATTTTGAACAAGAATACAGTTCATCACAGTGATGTGGGTAAAAGTACTTGTGATCAATGGGACACCAATGAATGCAACTTGCTCTTGATCTGTCCAAATTCTGCCAGTGATGGAACTGAGGTGGCAACAGTATTCTCCTCTTTTCTGGAACTATTCACTGGACAACTTTCTTACCATGTTAGTGCTTAACAAAACATCCATTTTAGAACTCTCAATCAACATAGTCCCTTTGCCAGATATAAGGACAATATCCTAAGGATAAATCTTTATTATATTTAGGTATATAAATATATATATTTACATACTTATCTATATAAAATACATGTGTATATATAATATAATATATATTTTTAATGTAGAATTTGTATATATATAATATAGTATATGTATTTTGGTAAGAATTGTTCTTACCAAAGAATTGTTCTTACCAGCTGTGATTGCAGCTTTCAGTTTGATTGATAATTTTATACTACATGCTGGAAAGTCTTGTCGCATGTGTCTTAAATCAGCCATTTTCACCTTATGTGTTTTATTTGTGAAGAGGAGACTTCGATCACATTTTTTTCTGACAGAATTTGTCCTTAAAAATACATAAATTCCATTACAGCTATATAACTCCTCCATAATTGCCTTATTCATCTCTAAATTATGTGTAGAGGAGGCAAGATGGATGATACAAGCTTTTCAATGTTTTATGGAGGAGTCAGAGGCAGACTTCTTGGAAACTTTCCCTCAGCTCTTCCTTTTCAACTAATGCAGGCATCAAAACTCAAGGACACTCACTTGCTGTAGAAGCCCATTTGCAAAATCAATCAGATTATTTGTCAGGCTAAAAGAGCTGTGATGTTTGGATCCCTAGGGGTTTTTTGGGGGGGAGGTAACTTTTCATATGGGGTCACCAGAGTCTTCCAGATTTGATGTACTTTCACCAGTGGGTTTTTGAAGCCAGCCTCCACTTTGCTCTTACTTTAGTTTATGTGGAACTGGAGGGGTGGAATTGACATGCTCTTTCAGAGGGAAGGTAAATTGAGTTCTGTCTTTGAGCTATGGATTGTTGAACAGATTGCAATATAGTTGTTATGCCACTAGCCTGGTGTTGACCTTCATGCAGGAATTTTTGTATTTTTTACAAAACAAACATAAATCCAATGAACGTTAGTCATGGCCAAAAGCCAAACTGAGGAAACCTCTGAAATCTAGATTAAAAAACCCATGGCAGCATTCATTTCATATAGGCCAATGAATTATAAAACTGAGGGGTATTAATTTCAAATAGCCCAGCTCTCCACTTACCCCCGAAAGACAAAAAGGCAAGTTCTTGGTAAAATACAATTTTTTTACAAGGTAAAAATATATTTTTATATTAAAAATAATAATAAGGTCTGCATTGACCCATTCCATCATTAGCTTCTCCATCAATTCACACCTCAAAATGTTTTCTCAAATGCTTATGTATTTGGCATGTGGGAGTAAAATTTGAAGTGATAGCCTAAGCTTCTAGAGTAAGTGAAATCCATTGCAGCAGCAAATTAACATAAAATAACATTTGTGAGAGAAGTTAACTGGCTAATTAACTGTATACTGCCATAGTCTAGACCCAAGTTTGCATACAGCCAGAGGAATAGTCTATAGAAGGCTAGAAAACGATTACTGTAACCATTTTCTTATATCCTTGCAGGAAAAGGAAGACCAAAATGTGTTCCAATTCTGAGATATGGTCCAGAGCATATATTTATAAAAAACAAAACAAAACAAAACAAAAAAAACCCAGGGCGCCTGGGTGGCTCAGTGGGTTAAAGCCTCTGCTTTCGGCTTAGGTCATGATCCCAGGGTCCTGGGATAGAGTCCCGCATTATCCTCTGCCTGGTGGGGAGCCAGCTTCCTCCTCTCTCTCTGCCTGCTTTTCTGCCTACTTGTGATCTCTGTCTGTCAAATAAATAAAATCTTAAAAAAAAATAAAAAAACCCCATCCATCAAATATAAAATAAATGTTTAAATACGACAGCAAACACTAATTTGATTGCAAATTAGTGGGCATCTTTAGAATATCAGTGGCATGTGTGAGAATGAATTTTAGATTTGATCTAAGCTATCTGGCGTTATTTAGCTTCTGTTTTCTATTGCCCAGGAGGAAAGGAACAAAAATAACTTTAATTCTTCCTTTTGTGCTTGTGAATGGATGGTCTCCTGGCATGGACCTTCTGTTTCTTATATTTTTTCACTATCTTATCCTCAGTTTATAAGGGAGAGCTTATACTCAGATGATGGGAAAACTACCTCTAAATTCTGTGCTTCTGTATTATTTTATATAGCATTCATCTGAGAGCACTTTATTTATCCTACTGTGTATAAAATTACACACACATATACATAATACACATATTTACATATATAATTTCTAACAAATAGTCGTTTTGAGTGCCCAAAACATGAAAGTAAAACTTTAGGGGCTTCCCCAGATTCTGAGATCGTGGAATGGGCTAGGGGCCATTTATGTCGCACTGTTTTTCTAAGGTGTTTATTTCTCTAGAATGCACCACAGCCTATAGGAGCAGGACTACCTGGCCATGAAATGGGACAAAATCCTGAGAAACAATTTAAAATAAAGAAAAAAGACAGGAGATGGGATAGTGTGGAGCAGTTAGATTTTGCTGTGTAACAAAGACAAAACTTCAAGTGACACAGTGATAGGCCAGGGATGTTCTGCTGAGCTCAGATGGGGTGACCTGGGCATGGCCAAGGCTGCAGGTCCTAGTCAGGTCTGACCCATGTAGTGGTCAATTTTCTGGGGCCAGCTGGCTGCTCAGAACCTCATGGCAATGGCAGAAACTCAAGAACATAGCCCAACTAACCACACTAGTC
Source organism: Pteronura brasiliensis (assembly GCA_004024605.1). NCBI lineage: Eukaryota > Metazoa > Chordata > Mammalia > Carnivora > Mustelidae > Pteronura > Pteronura brasiliensis. The sequence continues at coordinate 28,465 of PJEN01013580.1, forward strand.
TCTGCGTACATCATGTTTGGTAATACCTCATTAGCCAAAATAAGTCATGTGCAAAGTGAAGGGGAGTCGGTATATAGTTCTCCTTTGGATGGAGAGAAGAGAGGGCATATTTGCTGAACAATGATCCAGTCTGCACAAATGGTCTGCATAAAATCTTCAATGTATTGCTTTTTTAATTGTGTGGTAGAAGGCTGGCTTGATAACTTGATAGTTCAGTGGGGCTGGAGAGATGATGAGGGACTTGTAGGCCATGTTACTATTAATAATACTAACATTACTAATAATAATACATGACATTTATAAAGGCAGGATGTTGCAGGCCATACTAATAATAATAACAGTAGAAGCCGCATACACACTTACGCTTTAGACATGGTTCTAAGCACTTTACAAAAATTCATGTGTTTAATCCTCACAACAACCCTATAAAGTAGATGTTATTATTTTCTCAATTTTTAGGTGAGGAACAAAGGGCACATAGAATTAAGGTGATTTGCTTAAGGTTAAATAAGTCTAGTAAGTGGTGAGCAGATTTATTTATTTATTTATTTATTTATTTGACAGAGAGAGAGAGAGAGACAATGAGACAGAGAACACAAGCAAGGGAAGTGGGAGAGGGAGAAGCAGGCTCCCCACTGAGCAGGAAGCCTGATGTGGGACTTCGAGCCCAGGACCCTGGGATCATGACCTGAGCTGAAGGCAGATGCTTAAGGACTGAGCCACCCAAGTGCCCTATGAGCAGAGATTTAAATCCAGGTGTTCTGGATCTAGAGTCCATGTTCTTAACATACCACACCCCCCCCTTCAGTTATTTTATGGGCTAATGGCTGATGTGATCTGATCTACATTTTGAAGAGTTATTCTAGAGTTTTTGGTAGAAAGAATGGGTGAAAGCATGGAAATGGTGATGTCTGTTAGAACAGTGTTTCTCAAAGTCTGATCTGTAGTCTACTCTTACGATTTTTTTATGGCCCCGGACAAAATAAGCTCGGAGATCGAGAGGAAGCATTTAGAAACTCTTACGGTGAATTTGACATTGGTCCCAGACCAAAGTGTGTGATCATTATCCTAGTAATTCATTTTTACTGCATGTTACAGAAGTGGTGCTTCCTAATGGATGGGAAATGGAGCATAAAACAAAAAGAAAACTGAAAACAACTGTCCCTTCATCACAAACAGCTTGAGAAACCCTGAGGAGATTAGTGCAATAATCCAAGTGTGTGCTTATTGCTAATGCCTGAATGAGGGTGGTGCCTGTGGAGACAGAAAGTAGATGGATTTGCTAACAGTTTTAAGAATGGGTCATTCCTACTTGTTAACATCTTACAGAGAGGAGGAAGAGTATGAGGCAGGTTTAAAGGAAAAGATGCTTCTCTCCCTCCAATTAGACACAACCTGCATGCTGCTTGTGGTAGCAGTTAAAAGAAACATCACACAGAAATACAATTCTATTTAAAACCCAGCAAAGAGGAACTTAGTGGAAACTTTTGGTGATTTTTGGTGTAGGTGAAATGCTTGTTTACTCTGTTAGAGCGGTCAACTCGTCTTGGTTTGCCTGGGACTTTCCCAGTATTCACACTGAAGTCCTACATCCTGAAAGTCCCTTCAAGTCCCAGGCAAACCAGAGTGGTCGATCACTCTCTCTTTTATATTGTAAATAGTAGTTTATGTTATACTGGTGGTACTCGGGCTATGTGCATCTTTTTCCACTTTCTTACCAGTACTTCTGGTGAGGTCCTTCATTCCTGGGATGTTGGAGCCTAATATAGATGCCCAGGCATAAAGGGGGATTTGAGTGAGCCCTATTGGAAGAGATTTTGAAAATGATAAAGAAATAAGAAATGGGAATAAAATGAGATGCTAATTATTCAGACAGATCCTTGAATGTTTTCCTGTAACCTAGAATTTCTCACAAATTCTTGGCTTTCCTGACTTTATTTGACCATGGAGAAAGAAAGAGAAAGCAAGAAAGGAAACTACAATTCTGGTCCATAGGGAAGAGTTGGTGGGGATCATGGATTGTCAATAACTTGAAGAGGACATAGCTGTTTCACCTTAGAGTGCACATAGGGGCGGGATAGAACATGATGGCTGGGAGCCATTATCTCCCCTCTCCACATGAATATCGATTTCAACCTTTTAGAGTGTCAAAGGATGAATCCACAACCAGGAGACATAAAAGGAGATCCAGACCAAGGGTGGAACAGCTTTAAAAAATCTTACTAATGCTTTGAAGGGGAAATGGGGAAAGTTCTTATTGATGCAAACATGAGCTTTTCACGTAGGAAGCTCATTCTTGAGCCTTTCCTACTTATGCAGGAGTGGATTTGGAGCTTCAATCCCACCACCATGGTGGTGTGTAGTGTGGGCTGTGTAGTTGATGGCTAATTAGCTAGTGGGATTCAGTCTAGGGTGTCATCTGAATCATTAATTCTGCCATACAGATCCAGTCCTCATGAAAGGGCTGCCATCTTGGCTTTTTAATGTAACATTTCTACTTTCTCTTGGACCATATCCTCACTCTTGCCTTAGCGACTGTCTTCTCTTGGACCAGATGTCTCCTAAATCCTCTGCAATTCTGGGTACCTGCTTGAAAGGCTCATCCTTAACCATGATCTCAGCATCCTTCTCTCTAGGATTAAGTGTGAATCTGTGTCTGAAAACTAAGACCACACCTCTATTTTACCTGTATCATCATCATCTGGAAGTTTCACTCCCTGAGACTGAGATCTTGCCTCCTCTTAATGGTCTACCTCCATCAGTAAGTGCAGCATTTGGCTTTGTGTTTTCAGCTACTAACCAAACACCCCAGGCTTAGAAATTCTTGAATACTGACACCAACTCCAATTAACAACCCTTTGGATATTCAATTTTGGATTACGGGTTACTCCCATTCAAGGACTAGCCCTGCTGCTGGGCCTGGTCTCCTGTCACAGAACTGGTTTCCTCTTCTCTACTGTGTCTGAGTTCATAGGATACTTTTTGACCAAGCTCACTCCAATGATGACAGCTGGGCCTTATAAAACACAGAGGATGATGATCAACTATGTGACTACCACACAAAGGAGAAAGAGGACAGCCAAGGCATATGGTGCAATATTCACAGATGACAGAGAGAAAACAGGACAGTTCAATTCCATGTATACTTCTGGCTTCTTTATTAAGTAGAATAATTCTCAAATGTGGTTAAGAGAGAATTGAAGTCTGGGACGGGTGATGAGTAATAAGAGGGCACCTAAGTACTTAAATGAAAATTCTCAGATGTTCAGGTAAATTACTCCAGGATTCTGACAGACTTCTCATATGGGATTATTTAATCTTGATGGATAATCTTTGATGAATCTGAGAGATGCAGGAGATAGTCAATCATACCATTTTCCAGAAGGGGAAAATACAGATTTCAAAAATTAAAGACATGCAAAATTAAAGTCTTTTCACAGAAAATAATTGAGAATACATTTTTAATTAGATGGTTCTTAGTGCTTAGAAAGAAAGTGTTGATATAATCCAAGGGCAATAAATGGCAAGTAAGTTGTTAGAAATGAAGGCAGCTTTATTTCTCTTTCAATCTCGTGCTTTCTCTCTCCGTTGGCTCCTGTTATCTACATCTCTCTAAGCTCTGATTCATTCTTCTATCGTTCTTTTCCAAAGAACAGCTGCTGCTTCCTCTGCTCTTCCTGCATGACATGTCATAGCTATCACCAAGTGGGGGTATCCTCAGATTCTGCGTCCATATTCCTTCACATGTCAAGTACCTGTCCTTAGTACAAATTCTAGAAGCACAGATTTTGTGACCCATTGACAAAACACCCATATTTGACCATAAGAGGGGTCAAAATATAGTAGTTATATTCTTATTGATCAAGAATAATTTGAGCAGTGGGACTAAGACCACACCTCCTCTAAAGCTTCTTTTTCCACCTTTCAGCATCAAGAAGAGACTCACTTACTGGGGCTAAGACCTTGCCTTTCCAAACCTTCTTACCCATCATCATCAAGGATGAAAAAGGAGCTCCTGAAATACCCCTCTTCCTACCACTGAACATTCACAGACTTGCCACCAGTCCTTTCAATCTATAAGGACCAATCTTATTTAGTTTTTATCTCTGCTTATACAAGTCACTTCAAAAGCCTTTTGATATACAGGGCAACTCTCATCTCTCCCATTCTAATGCTCCAAAGACTTTGAATATGCTTTAATCTGTTTTCATCCGCTATGCTTCCTCATATCTTGAAACCCTTCATGGTGTGCTCTGAATTCCGTGGTCTACCATCAGTAAAATCCCATATATCTTTTAACTTTTAATTCCCTATATTTTTTTTTGTCATTTTATCTTAATGGATATTTGGTGTCCCTTGAGGATGCTGTGTCTACTGTAGCCTTCTCAAATAATGGCTGTTTTTCTCCTACTACTTTCTCACTTCTAGGCCTGAGCTATTCGAGGGGGTGTCCTCTTTGCTCTTTATTGCTGCTTTTAGACCATTTTCCTCCTCCTCCCCTTTCTCTTCCACTCTGAATTCAAGATCATCAAACTATCAACCATTCTCTCAGCCACTGAGTTTAGATCATGGAGTGATTCTCCAATTTCTTTATGATTTTAGATTATGATTTTTTTTTTTTAAAGTTTACAAGTAAATTTTATTGTGGTCACAGGTCAACAGCAAAAACATATGGAAGTTAAGGTTCAGATTCTCTCCACCTCCTGTTTTATCATATAAATTAAATATGGAGAGGTACACACAAACTTTTGGTAAGAACAAGCTGTTTTCAAATCCCCATTTCCTGGTAGAACACACATCACTACTGCTTAAGGGTGGGGCAAAGTAGAGGCGTACTGTTAGAGCACAAAGTTTCCTGAGAAGAAACAAATCAAAATGTTCAAAGTCTTTCTAGTTGACTCCAAGTATGGCAGCCACTCAACACTGCTCCTGGCAGGCTGCAGTCAGACTAAAAACATAAAATAAGAAACTGTGAAACACCAAAGCCTTCAAAAACTTTACTGGGGAATAAGTCTTCCATCAGTCTTCTTCTGATGGAAGAAGCCCACCTATGAAAAAGAAGTTGTGGGTATTTATGCTGCTCTAATGTACATTTGTGACTTGTACATTCATGGCTCAAAATAAAGACCTCAAACACAAATGATTCTAAAGCTATTACAACCCACAGTTATGGGATTCACCTAGATGTGCCTGTATTAGCTTTTAGGATATGATCTCTGTACAGAGGAGCTGTACCTTCCTAATGATTAACCGAAGCACATGGCCATTAACAGGGAAATGGAGTGGGGGAGAGAAAATTTAAATGGGGTATAGGATTTGCTTTCCACACTATTCAATGAACATATATCTAGAATGAAAATGAAATGTGATCAATGCCCAGGTGTCTCAAAGAGAGCAACTCCCTGTGACAAGTGTGATTTGGAACTTTCTAGAACAATACAACTCAAACTACTGTGGGTCCACACAAAACCAGTACCTCTTCTCTAATATGATTCTTATGTCTTAGTGATTCAAGTATACATAATATGTCACTGATTCTTTCAACTTTCTGATCTCTTAGTTCCTTGACTTTATCTTTTCCAAAAATCTTGTCTTCTATTCTACCTCAGCCACCGTTTCCCATTGTCATACTTTAGACTTTGTCTTTATTGATAACCATAACTCTTAACTTCATGCCTTTCACTGTCTCACCACTATCTCAAAAATTTTCCAGTTCATTCCCTCCAATAGCCCAACCCCAAATGGTTTCCAACACCCTTCACCCGCATCACCAAACTCCAATTCATTGAGCATACTACTTTTCTTCCATCCCTCAATCCTTTGATGTCCTTTCTCTTCTCCTTATCAGGGTAAAATTATACATTCAATCTTTATAATCAGTCCCTTGCATATATCCTCATCTCCTTTGCCTCTATCTTGGTAAAAAGTATAACCTTGGTGAATTTCATCTTTTTGATTACTCCAAACTTATGCCCATATCTAGCTAAACATGGCTAGAAAAAAAAATTCACAACCACATTGGCTAGTCTCATTATAAATCCATAATTAGGGATCTCAAATAGGCCATTAATGCTTTCAGGCAATCATAGATTCCTTATCCATTCATTCTCTTACTCTCCTAGATGATTATGTCATCTTCTCTGTCTCCTTAAAAGTCCAACACCTCCTCCTCCATTTAGTGGAGGAGTCTAGTCTAGACTAGGAGTCTAGTCTATGGTGATGATCTTGCTTTTGGCGTCCCTAAAAAAGCGAAAGCAATCAGAAGAAAACTGCCACAGATTCCACTACTACATCTACCCAGTTACCAACATCTGAATTGATGTATTCTACTTTCCCTATGCCTATCTCAGCTCTTCTATCTATCTGGATATTAGATTACATATCCTCTTGCTCCAGCATCACTTCAGAAACTCTTCCCTCTCTTGCCAATATCATCAATATTTCCTCTCTTTATGGGATTGCTCCCATTTGTTGTTTCTCCATTATAAAAACCCTCTTCTTGTAGGGGGGAGGGTGAGAAAAAATGGGTGAAGGAGAGTGGGAGATAGAAGCTTCCAGTTATGGAATGAGTAAGTGGGGGATAAAGGGCCTAGCATAGGGTATATAATCAATGGTATTGTCATAGTATTGTGTGGTGAAAAATGGGAGCTATACTTGTGGTGAGCAGAGCATAATGTATATAGAAGTTGAATTACTGTGTTGTACACCTGGAACTAATGTAACACTGTATGTCAACTATACTAAAAACAAAACAAAATAAAACCCTCTTCTTGTTGACACATCCACAACATTTGATGCCCTACTTCTTTGCTTCCCTTTGGACCAAAGTTCCTCTAATATTGTTTGAGCTTATTGTCTCCAATTCTTACATCCCCTTAGACCACTCTGGTCAGGTTTTCGGCCTCATGACGTCATTGAAACCAATCTTGTCAATATAAGCAATGACTTCTACGTGGCTACACTGAGTAGTCAATTCTCAGTTTCCATTTTACTTGCTCTAGTAGTATCATTTGACCGAGTTGGATGCTCTTTCTAGCACTTTGTGCAGTTGGCTTCTAGACTTCTACATATCTTAGCTTTTTTTTTTTTTTCTAGCTTAGTGATTGCTTTATTTTAATCCCCTTCTCTGGTTCTTCCTCTGTCTCCCTAACTTTTTAATATTACAGGGCCCCAGGGCTAAGTCCCTTGATTTAGTTTCATCCTTTTTTGAGCTCATTGAGTCTCATGGCTTTAAAATCTATTCATATGCCAACAACTTCCAATATATCTCTAGCTTGGATCTCTCTCCGAAACTGCAGAGTTGTATTTCCTATTTATACAAAACAGACTTTCCGATCTTCCTCTCCCATTCCAAACCTCCTCCCTCTCTGGCCTTTCCTGTCATAGTTGATGGTAGTAACTCCAACTGTCCTGTGTCTCAGGCCAAGAACCTTGGCATGACTCTTTTCATAACCACATGCAATTTATCAGCAAATACTGTGGACTTCACCTTCAAAATAAATGTGAAATCCAACCAGTTCTCACCACTACCATTTCTTACTACTGCTGCCTTGTTCTGAGTCACCATCTTTGATTATGATTACCATAATAACATCCTAACAGATCTTACTAATTCCTTTTAGATATAGCAGCTAAGGTTATCCTCCTAAAATGTAAATCAGATCATGTCACTCTTTTGTTCAAAACTGTGCAATGTTTTCCATTCATTGAATTAAAGTTCTTATGTTGACCCATTTACATCTCTGATTTCATTTCTCAGTCTCTTCTCCAAATCATTTACTCTGCTGTAGCCACATTGATTTTCTTGTTCTTTGAAGATGCCATTTCCCCTTTGTTTTAGTGTTTTTGCATGGGTTGTGCCCTCTGCACAAATGCTCCTTTCCTAGAAATTTGTGTGGCTGACCTCCTCCAAGCCTCTGCTCAAATGTCACATTTTCAACAAGGACCTAGTAAATCTACTTAAAATTTCACTTCTCACTCCCAATACCCTTTATCCCATTCTACTTTTCCTTTTCTTCATAGGATTTATTTTCTATAATAATATGCAATTTACTTATGTATTATTTTAATACTGATATAATGTAAGTTCCACAAGGCAGAAATCTTTGTCTATCTTGATCATTGATATATTGCAGGGGCCTAGAACAGTTCTTGGTGCATAATAGGTGCTCAGTAAGTATTTGTTGAATAAACAAATGAATCCTAGATTCCTAGACGTGTCTTACTTTGTTAGGTGTCTCTTCTTAGTCTAACCAGTCAAGGTGAAGGAGATGAAGTCAAATGTAAGTAAATAGGACTGACTACGTCCTCCGGAGATGGTGTAGAGTAGGTTCTCTAAGAAGAAATTTTTTCTAAGAAAGTAGAATAGAAATAGAAAGGAAATACTGAGCACATCTATAAAGATGGATCATAAAAGTGTTGAATAATGAGTAGGCTATGTGGCTTGGAATAAATAGAAGCTGGAACTATATGAGCTTGATTATTCCTTCCAAACTGAACATTCTATAATACTTGAACACTCCCAAGAGAGTTGATGTCTGGATGAGATTTCTAACAGTGTTCAGGAAAATTCTCCTTTTGCTTCTTACCCATTTAATAGCTTTATCCTCAACTTTAGAGACTTAGAAGTTAATAAAATTATTAGAAGACATACACAGAGATAATATACAAGACTGTGGAATCAGGGATTAAGGATATCTCAGTGGACTCCAGTAATAGACCAAGACAAATAAGATGAAACTTAACAAGGATCAATCTAAAGTCCAGCATTGGGGGGTAAAAATATAATCAACTGTGCAAGTGCAGAATGAGGGAAATCAGGCTTGACAGCAAGTTATGTGAAAAAGGCATTAAGGATTTTAGTTCATTTATAAGATCAGTATGAGCCCACGGTGTTCCTGAACTTCTAGAAGTTCCTTCTAGAAGCAAACCCCAAACTTCTCAGATGTAATCTTGGGGCATGTTTGTAGAAACACAGGCCTGGGTGTAAGGTACATAATAGTCACAGGGTTCTTTGCACTGTGAAGAGAATGAGTAAAGTATTTTGTTTTTATCTCAAGTTTTTTATTTAGTTGGGATTGTCACATTTTAAGAGGAGCATTGACAAACAGGCAAAATGTGGAGGACACCAGAAACTGTTTGTTCTTTCAAACCACAGTTATTAATGCTGATATTATTCCTGGATAGTAGTGAATAAGCACACCAAAATCCACACGACCTAGGGTAATCAAAGAAAGTGGGGATAGCCTACTTCTAAAAAGCTAATTTATATATTTATTTATTAATATACTCTACCATAAAACAAATATTTTAAGATGTTTATTGTGCAAATTTTGAGAAGTATAGAAAATTGAAAAGAAGCAAAAAAAAATTTGCTCGTAATTACCCTCTTCATGGGTAACCACATTTTTGCACACTGCTTTTACTTTATGCATTTTTAAGGAAGCCATAGGAAATGTGGAGGTGTGCATGAATGGCTTGTGTGGGTCAGATCTGAAGCGAGGTATTATCACTCCCATCCACAGCTGACTGGTCAGAACTAAGTCTCATGGCCCACAGTACTATCAAGAATGCCGAGAAATATGATCTAATTTTGTCCTAGAAGGAAAAAGAATGGTATTTCTCGTGAAATCACGACCCTCTTTTGAGTTCTCAGTACTCTAGTTGGCTTTGTTTTGGTCATGATTCAGTGTATCTGCTATTAAAAATATCATTCTTAAAATTACTTTTGGATCAGAACTAGTTTAGTTTATAGCTCCCCTCTTATGGTTGCCATTTGTCTTTATCACTTTTACACTGAATTTTGTTCAGGAGATTTTTTTTGACTCCTGGGTTAGATGAGTATTTAACTTCCTAATTTTCTTCCCATGATTATGACTTTGATTTTTTTTTTTTAACCTGTATTCCATTAGGTGCAGCCGAGTAGAATGTGCACTGCTGTCTGAGCACTTGAGATTCCTTTGATCAGAGGAGGAAGGTAGAAACCTGCCCTTCTCTCTTTCCCAGATGCTTTCCTTTCAGGTCTTCTTCAATGCTTCTTCAACTGTCCTGTACTAACGTTTTCTCTCACACACAGTTCCAACTCATTTCTTTCAAAGAGCAGCATCTTCATCCTTTTCTATAGCTCTGTTTTCATCATGATCTTTCCATGTTCTGATCTCTGATCCCTTTTAGTCTCTAGATAGGCTTGTTTAACTACATCCCTTCATGCTTTGTAAGGGAGATGACAGAATCTCTCTGCTGGATTTGGATTCCTTAAATCTACATGACACTTTGGGGATTTCCCAAAGCTTGCAAAATATCATTTAACGGAGGATAACTGAAACATCTCAACTCAAAGACAAAGTTTTAAAAAATTTCTTTCATTGGTAGGTATAAGAGATCTTTCTTGTTTCCAAAATAGTTTGGCAGGTTAATAAATTAATAGGTTGTTTTTACCAAATTAGTGATAATTGGATATTCAGCTTATAATTCCTTGGGAGAAAATTTCTAGATGATATATTATATATATGCATTTATGTTCATTGTAATCCACACACCAGAGATAGTTGCTGGATTACACCCCCCAGAAGTGGTTAGCCAGCATTTAATCAAGAGGCCACGCTCCAGAAATGGTTATTCTAAGTGAGTATTTTACTTATGTTGATTTCTGATCAAGACAACAGACTTTGTTAAGGAGTACTTTATAGGTTAGAAATGGACCTTCATTGGTGAACTTAGTGATCAAGATGTGGGAATTGTCTGGAAGCTACTCTATACCTATGCATGAACAGGGCAAGACTAAAATTCATCTAGAACATACTGTTATACCTGTGCTAGTTGGTTTTTTTTTTTTAATTTTATTTATTTATTTGACAGACAGAGATCACAAGTAGGCAGAGAGGCAGGCAGAGAGAGAGGAGGAAGCAGGCTCCATGCTGAGCAGAGAGCCCGATGCGGGGCTCGATCCCAGGACCCTGAGATCATGACCTGAGCTGAAGGCAGAGGCTTAACCCACTGAGCCACCCAGGCGCCCCTGTGCTAGTTGTTTTTAATCAACACTCATTCTGATTGGGTAATATGTGCTATTTTTTTTTAAGATTAAATAAATAAATATTTATTTATTTGAGAGAGAGAAAGAAAGAGAGAGAGTGGGGGAATGGGCAGAGAGAGGGGGGAGAGAATTCCCAAGCAGACTCCCTGCTGAGTATGGAGCCCAATGAGGGGATTGATCCCAGGACCCTGAGATCATGACTTGAGCTGAAATCTAGAGTTGGACACTCAACCGAGGCACCCTGTACTATTTTTTTAAAAAAGATTTTATCTATTTATTTAAAAATTTTTAGGGGGTGGTGTGAGGAGCACAGGAGAAGGGAGAAGGAGGGGGAAGGAATCTCAAGCAGACTTGGTGGTGACTATGGAGACTGCTGCGGGACTCATCTCACCAGCCTGAGATCATAACGTGAGCTGAAACCAAGAGTCAGATGCTTAACCAACTGAGCCACCCAGGTGTCCCACCTTTGTACTATTTTGATATTAAATAGTTTACGCATTGCTTCTTGGAACAAGGTATAAGAATAAGAGAGTCCAGGGGTGCTGGACATGGAGCCTGCTTAAGATTCTCTCTCTTTTCTTCTGCTTCTCCCCCACCACTAGTGTTCTCTCTTTCTCTCTCTTTAAAATAAAAAAAAATAATAATCATAAAAGTGAGCAGACCCAGCAGTCAGTACCCTTAGAAATGGGATGGTCACTGCATTTGTTTATAGGGTTACACAGTCTTCAACCAACACTAACTGTATGAAGCAGCCCTAAAAAGGACCTTAGGTATGATTCCTAGGCAGTCTTATATTTAGTCACTATTTAGAAAGATTCTTGGTTGTCTGACTTTACTTGAGGGTTAGTTGAGTCCTGATGTTTGAATTTTGCACATTTGGCTTGGGTAAGCCTCTCCTACAAGGTGCTGTCAGATTTTCTAAAAAGATAGAGAGCTGGGATTTCATCAAGTTTAAAGAACAGGATACCTGATTGTCTTGGGACTGCCTGCTAATTAAATGACAGGACTCCATCAGACATTTATCTTCTTCGTTACTTCGCAGCAAGGTTGTAGAGATCTGGAGCTATATTCTGCCTCTAATGAGGAGCTTTCAACTTGCCGTATGGACACTTTGCATAGGTAGAATTCAAGGTATCCATGGTATTGGATATGAAAATGAATTACATTTTTATGCTCATTAACTATAACTGAAATGCAGAATTTCCTTCAATTATGAGTGTAGTCAACACACCTTGGTGTTACTAACTTCCTTTGTTGCTAATAGAAATCACATTTATTTTCATGACATATTACTGCAGATATCTCGACATGTCATTTCATCTCATCATTACCTTGCAATTATAGTGATCGTAGACCCACTAGTAAGTCTATTTTTAATTTATTAATAGAGAATTCTATATGTTTTTATGTCACAGGTATTTAAAAATAATTCAACGACTGTATTTCAAGGTATTTTGCTTTCTCTTTAATCCTTATGCATTTTATTTTATATATTTAAAAATGATAGTCTGAGAAGACACAAAATGATGAATATCTGTTTTGAGGCAATTAATATTTACCAAAAAAAGCCTACTGGTTGTTTATGACTGAATTTAGGTTAGTTCCCAGCAGTGGACAGGTGTTGTAAGAATAAAACTAATGGGAAAAATGTGGTCAGGAATTAGAACTGTTATCCTTCATGCAGTTTGGGTGATTGTAAGCTAGACTAGCATCCATGACAAGGTTTGAAAATCAGAGACAGTATCTCTGAAGGTGGGGCATAGTTAAGTTCTGAGGGCTTGTGCAAGATCTGGCCCATTGGTTGGAGAGAAGAAAGATGCTTTCTTTTGTTGCCATGCAATCTTGTTTTTAAATCTCCCTTTAATTTTTTTTTGTGATAGTTTTAAACACCATCACGTAAACATACTAATTTAGAAATTATTGAGAATGTGTCACTTTTGGAAAATGTGCTTAGAGGGAGCAAATACACCCCTTGTCTGTCCCTATTCTGTCTGTTCTACTTCTGGGATGGACATTCTGGGAAATAAATAAAGTTTATGGGACTATAGAAAATGACTCAAAATGGTTTTCATTTTATTTATTATTATTTTTTAAAGATTTATTTTATTTTATTATTTATTTGACAGACAGAGATCACAATTAGGCAGAAAGGCAGGCAGAGAGGGAAAGGAGGAAGCAGGCTCTTTGCTGAGCAGAGAGCTCATTGTGAGGTTCGATCCCAGGACCATGGGATCATGACCTGAGCTGAAGGCAGAGGCTTTAACCCACTGAGCCACCCAGGTGCCCCACAATGGTTTTCATGTTAGAGAATGGTCTTTCATTTTCTCAAAAAGCTAATTTATCTTGGTGTACATTTTTATAGTAGTTATATCACTATAAATACTAGGTAAGGAGTTAAGTTAGGTAGTTGGAGATAATAATAAAAATAAAAAAAAATTTCTTTCCTTTATTTTAGAATTATATATAAGTCAGCAGTTTTCAAAATTTTTTAAAAAATGTTTTGACCTACAGTCAGAAATGCATTTTATATCCTGAGCCAGTACACACACCCCCCCCCCAAAATCTTCAGGAATCAATACTTAATCCTTACTACATTTCCATTCCATTCCTTTCCTTCTGTTTTATTCCATATTTTTCATTTAGAAAAAATACTAATATGTCCGAATCTGAAGTTTAAAAAAAAATCCTGGCCTAGGTGAGGTTTGTATTTTTAATTTCTAAACACAGTTCAGAAATGACACACTATATTTTCTCCTACCTTCTTTGTAACACTTACCATTGTGAAACAAAACTGAGGGAGTTAGCAGGAGGACCTAACATTAAGCACTTACTGTGTGCTAATAATGTTACATTTGTTTTTTTCTCTTTTCTATTCCCTGATTAGTCTTGAGGAGTAGAAAAATCTAAGCTTTATAATGGCTGAACTTTTTAATTTAATTTCCTTTTCACTTCCGTTTGTATCCCTAGTACCTAAAAGAATGACTGGTATATATTAGGAACTTGATATCTATTAAGTTAATCTTATTCTCTCAGCTTTACAGACAAGAAAACTGAAGCTCAGAGGGATCTGTGCCTTGCTCAATGTCTCAGGGATTGTAGGGGATGGATCTGGGCTTAAAAGTTTCTGTCCAGTTCCCAAGCTATGGGATGTGTAGCGAGGAGAAGCATACAGTCTGCCTGTAACTTGACTTTATGCCTACAGGATGGTATTGTGTGCTAGAAGGTTTAGTGTGGTAGTTTAACACAGTTTTTTTTTTTTTTTTTTTAAGTTTTTATTTGTTTATTTGAGAGAGAGCAAGGGAGCATGAGAGGGAAGAAGGTCAGAGGGAGAAGCAGACGCCCCATGGAGCTGGGAGCCCAAGCGGGACTCAATTCCGGGATTCTGGGATTGACCTGAGCTAAAGGCAGTCACTTAACCAACTGAGCCACCCAAGTGCCCTTCACACACTGTTTTTGTTTTTTGTTTTTGTTTTTTTTTTTTAAAGATTTTATTTATTTATTTGACAGAGATTACAAGTAGATAGAGAGGCAGGCAGAGAGAGAGGAAGGGAAGCAGGCTCCCTACTGAGCAGAGAGCCCGATGCGGGGCTCTATCCCAGGACCCTGAGATCATGACCTGAGCCGAAGGCAGAGGCTTTAACCCACTGAGCCACCCAGGTGCCCCTTAACACACTGTTTTAAAGTAAGATCTGGTCCTGAAGGCTTGGGCTATATTTTTATATTCTTGATTATTCATCCATGCTGAGTAAAGACCAAGATCATATGAATATTTTGGTCACAAGTCATATATCTTGTTTTTTTTTTTTAATTTTTTAAAAATTTGTATTTATTTTTATCTTATTTTATTTTTATTATGTTATGTTAGTCACCATACAGTACATCATTAGTTTTTGATAAAGTGTTCCATGATTTGTTGTTTACATATAACACCCAGTGCTTCATGCAATCTGTGCCCTCTGTGATACCCATCACCAGGTAAACCCCCCCACCATTCCCTCCCCTTTAAAAGCCTCAGTTTATTTCCTGGAGTCCATAGTCTCTCATGGTTCTTCTACTGCTCTGATTCCCCCCTTTCATTTTTCTCCTCCTTCTCCTAATGTCCTCTATGCTACTCGTTATGTTCACAAAAAAGTGAAACCATATGATAATTGCCTTTGTCTGTTTGACTTATTTCACTCAGTATAATCTCCTCCAATTCCATCCATGTTGATGCAAAAGTTGAGTATTCATCCTTTCTGATGGTTCAGTAATATTCCATTGTGTTGGAATTCTTTATCCATTCATCTGTTGAAGGGCATCTTGGCTTTTTCTCCCTCCCAATAATTAATTAATTAATTAATTAATTAATTTGAGAGAGAGAGAGAGAGAGAGCATGAGTGAGAGGAGGAGAAGAGGGAGAAGCAGGGAGACACAGGGCTTGATCCCAGGACCCCGAAATTATGACCTGAGCCAAAGGCAGGTGCTTAACCAACAGAGCCACCCAGGTGCTCCAAAAATCATACCTTTTGACTGGAATGTTTTATCACCAACAAAATAATCACAACTAGCCACTCAGCAGACAGGATTCTGCTGACTTTGCTGGAACCGTGGAGGCCGTTGGGTAAACACAATCAGAATCACTCAAGAGTTAAATCTGTCTACTTGAAGTCTGTGCAAACAGTGCTCTTCTACAGGTTTTAACCTGATGGCACAGAGCCCCTGGGATAAGGTCACTGCTTGTTCTTTATGAAGGCAGAGACCTTCTCTAAATCTAGATGAAACAGATTTCCAAATAAAATCATTCTGTCCAAGAGAGACACTGAGCCAAATTAACAGTACCTGTCCCTACCATCTCTCAAAAAACTTTGGCAATAGGCTTTCTCAAATGGAAGTGGTACAGTTGTTGTCTGAGGTAGAGCTATCTCCTCATGGCCTAATAATGGCTAGCTCACTACCCCAGCAACTGTGGAGCGAACAAGACTAAGACATTCAACAACTAATCATGGATCTCCAGGAAGGAGACAAAGCTGCTTAGCAACTCCCCAAACAGAATTGCTTTTAACCATGTGAAAAGAATTTGATTAATGGATTCAGAGAGTTTGGTGGTAACCATTGACATCCAAGCAGAGTATGTTTATAGGAATGTGAGGCTGGCAAGTTGTTTCAGGCTGAGTCTGGGGGTCTGATCCATGGAAGAGGACATTCAAAGCATAGTGATTTGTGCCTTATATCTTTAAATGTGGATTCCCAGTGACTTTTAATTCAGCTGTGATCAGACTCAATGAGTGGGTAGTAAACTGGAAGGCAAGTTGTAATGTACATTTTTGGGTATCTAGGCCATTAAAAACAAAGTGTATTTGTTCACCAATGTATATAATTCCTAGTGCTAAGATCTTTGGGAAAAATTAATGAAGTCTGCTGAATACAAAATGCATATAAAAGGACTTGAGTCTTCATAAAGACTTTCACTGAGTTGTGTTGGACTTTGGAGTCATCTTTTTCCATTGCAGGGTTATACATGTGTTAGAGATTGGAGGCTTCTGGTGTGCTTTGGCCAGTCTTTTCTGACCACAGTGAGGATTTATCTCTGGTTTTTGTCTGGCTTGGTAAAAAGAGTGCTTCAATAGATACTCAGCATTCACCGATGGAGATTCTGAGCTATTCCATTTTGTCTGCATGTTCTAAGCACAGCTTCTGGACCTCTTACATCTTATTAATTTGATGCATTGGTTGACTCTATCCAATATCTACCTATTCCTTACTCTTTTCTTGCATTAAAAAGCCCAAGCACAGGGTCACCTGAGTGGCTCAGTCAGTTGAACGTTGGACCTCATCTGATTTCAGCTCAGGTTATGGTCTCAAGTTCCTGGGATTGAGCCCACTTCAGCCTCCATGCTCAGTGGGAAGTCTGTTTGTCTCTCTCATTCTGCCCCTCTCCCTGTTCATGCTCTCTCAAATAAGTAAATAAGTAAATAAGTAAATAAATAAATAGATAAATAAAATTGTTTAAAAAATGCCCCAAAGCACTTCATAACAACCTCCTGTTTGATTTCCTATAATTGGGCTTCTATTTTCTTTTTCTTTCTTTTTTAAAATTTTTTGTTAGAGAGAGTGCATGTAGGCAAGCCAGATGAGGGAGTGTGGGAGGAGGAGGGCAGAGAGAGAGGGAGAGACTCTTAAGCAGGCTTTATGCCCAGTGTGGCACCTGTCACAGGGCTTGATCTCGTGACAGAGATCATGACCTGAGACGAGATCAAGAGTTGGTCGCATAACCAACCCAGACGCCATTCCAGTAATTGGGCTTTTTACCAATAGGGCCTATTTGGAGATGGTTTGAACTTGAAGGTAGGTCTCAGAAATCTTTGTTAGCATCTTCTTCCTTTAATAATGCTGAAGGTATGCTAATAAATAGAAGACAACTAACATTTGTCAAACATCTACCATGTGTCAGACTATAGTGGAGGTTATAGGGAAATTGAAACAAAAAATAGGTCAAAAATAAATATTCCCAATCATAGAAGTTTGTCACATATTGGTAATTTTGTGCATGATGGTGACAGTTTTGCAAATATTAAAGTGTCTTAAATATTTGTGTCTACTTATCAGAGATTTTCAGAGGTTTTGAGCTATTTTTATGAACCCTGGGATACTTATAGGAATGTGGTGTTTCTGTTCATTTCTCACATATTTGGAGTTAGTTTATTTATTTTTGGCCAATTAGCCCTGCTTCGCTTGTTTGGCAGTTCTTCATGAATTTAAATTTTGTCTCTAGCTTTGAGTTTTCCAGAAGTAAACTCCTACAAAAAAAAAGGGTGCTTCTATCCTTTAGTTCATATATTGATAAATTTTGTCTGTGCTAGTAAAGTTTTATGATTTAAAAATTAAAATTTTGGAGAGCTATTGCTCCATTTTCTCTGTTATTTTGTTTTTTCACATGCAAAGCTCACTTTTGCCAAATGATGCCAACTTATTTATATAAATTTTCACCATTTTCATTATTTATTTCTTTTCTGTATAACAGCTTTAACAATGAAAGCTTTAATGTTCAAATAGCCAAACTATTGGAAGAGCCCAGATGTCCACTGACAGATGAATGGATTAAAAAGGTGTGGTATTTTTATACAATGGAATATTAAGCAGCCATGAAAAAACCCGAGATCTTGCCATTTGCAATGGCGTGGATGGAACTAGAGGTTGCTGGAGGGGAGGGAGGAAGGTGATGGGGTAGCTGGGTGATGGATATTGGGGAGGGTATGTGTTGTGGTGAGCACTGTGTGTTGTGTAAGACTGATGAATCACAGACCTGTACCCCTAAAACAAATAATATATGTTAATAACAAAAAAAGAAAGCTTTATAGAAAAAGCAGCTTTGAAGAAATAACAAATTTTTTATTGGATATGATGGAAGTGACATTAGGTTTTTTGTTTTTTTGTGTTTTTTAATTAAAAATTTTTAAATTTAAATTTGACTAATTAAGATGTAATGTATTTTTTAAAAAAGATTATTTATTTATTTGACAGAAAGAGAGAGAGAGAGAGAGACAGCGAGAGAGGGAACACAAGCAGGGGGAGTGGAAGAGGGAGAAGCAGGCTTCCCACTGAGCAGGGAGCCCAATGCTGGGCTTGATCCCAGCACCCTGGGATCATCACCTAAGGCAAAGGCAGACAATCAATGACTGAGCCACCCAGACTCCCCAAGACGTTATTATTAGATTCAGAGGTAGACATCAGTGATTCATCAGTTGTAAATAACATCCAGTTCTCATTACATCACATGCCCTCCTTAATGCTCATCACCCAGTTACCCTGTCTCTCCACCCTCTCCCCTCCAGCAACCCTCAGTTTGATTCCTATAGTTAAGAGCCTCTTATTGTTTACATCCCTCTCTGTTTTCATCTTATTTTGTTTTTCCCCCTCTACCCTTATGATCCTCTGTTTTGTTTCTTAATTTCCACACATGAGTGAGATCATATGATAATTATCTTTCTCTGGTTGACTTATTTTGCCTGGAATGATACCCTCTAGTCCTGTCCACATCATTGCAAATGGCAAGATTTCTTTTTTTTTTTTTTTTTTTTTTTTTTTTTTTTTTTTTTTTTTTTTTTTTTTTTTTTTTTTTTCTGATGACTGGGTAGTATTCCATTGTATATATATACCACATCTTCTTTATCCATTCATCTGTTGATGAATATCTGGGCTCTTTCCACAGTTTGGCTATTATGAATATTGCTGCTATAAACATTGGGGTACAGGGTCATTACATTTGTATCTTTGGGGTAGATATTAGTAGTGAAATTGCTGAGTCCTGGGTAACTCTATTTACAGAGTGGCTACACCAGCTTGCATTTCCCAATCCCCAAAGAGGGTTCTCCTTTCTCTGCATCCTTGCCAACACCTGTCATTGCCTGACTTGTTAATTTAGCCATTCTGACAGGTGTGAGGTGGTATCTTATTGTGGTTTTAATTTGTATTTCCCTGAGGCCCAATGATGTGGAACATTTTCTCCTGTGTCCCTTGGCCATTTGTAGGTCTTCTTTGGAGAAATGCCTGTTCCTGTCTTCTGCCCATTTCTTGATTGGATTATTTGTTCTTTGGGTGTTGAGTCTGGTAAGTTCTTTATAGACTTTGGATACTAGCCCTTTATCTGATAAGCCATTTGCAAATCTCTTCTCCCATTCTTTGGTGGTCTTTTGGTTTTGTAGACTGTTTCCTTTGCTGTGAAAAAAACTTTTTATTTTGATGAAGTCCCAATAGCTCATTTTTTTTTTTTTTTTTAATTTCCCTTGCCTTTGGAGATATGTCTAGCAAGAATTTGCTGTGGCCAAAGTCCAGAGGTGGCTGCCCAGGCTCTCCTCTAGGATTTTGATGGAATCCTGTCTCACACTGAGGCCTTCATCCATTTTGAATCTATTTTTGTGTGTGGTGTATGGAAATGGTCCAGTTTTATTCTTCTGCGTGTGGCTGTCCTATTTTCCCAACACCACTTGTTGAAGAGACTGTCTTTTGTTCATTGGATCTTCTTTCCTGCTTTGTCGAAGATTAGTTGACCATAGAGCTGAGGATCCATTCTGGGGTCTCTATTCTGTTCCATTGATTTGTGTGTCTGTTTTTGTGCCAGTACCATACTGTCTTGATGATGACAGCTTTGTAATAGAGCTTGAAGTCTGGCATTGAGATGCTGCTAGCTTTGTTTTCTTTTTCAGCATTCCTTTGGCTATCTGGGGTCTTTTCTGTTTCCATACAAATTTTAGGATTATTTGTTCTAGCTTTGAAAAAAAGGGTGTTCTAGTAGGGATTGCATGGAATGTATAGATTGCTCTAGGTAGCATAGATGTTTTAACAACATTTGTTCTTCCAGTCCATGAACATGGAATGTTTTCCTTTCCTTTTCTTTCCTTTCCTTTTCTTTTTAAAATTTTATTTTATTTATGACAGAGAGAGATAGCAAGAGAGGGAGCACATGCACAAGGGAGCTGGAGAGGGAGAAGCAGGCTCCCGGACAAACAGGGAGCCCAAAGTGGGGCTGGATCCCAGGACTCTGGGATCATGACCTCGGCTGAAGGCAGCTGTTTAATCACTGAGCCACCAAGGGGCCCCTTCCTCAATTTCTTTTATGAGTGTTATGTAGTTTTCTGAGTACAGATACTTTGCTGCTTTGGTTAGGTTTATTCCTAGGTATCTTACGGTTTTTGGTGCAATTATAAATGGGATCGACTCCTTAATTTCTTTCTCTTCTGTCTCATTGTTAGTGTGTAGAAGTACAACTGATTTCTGTGCATTGATTTTATTCCTGCCACTTTGATGAATTCCTGTACGAGTTCTAGCAATTTTGGGGTGGAGTCTTTTGGGTTTTCCACAGAGTATCAACAACTTTAGGTTTTTAATATTATTTTAGCATTGGAATGTTAAAGAAAGTTGTAAGAAATACTTGTTTGTACAACGTCTCATAGATTAAGTATTTCGATACTGATAGGCATTGTCGAGCTTTTTATCTTAAGGACATTATGTTAGTCCGTTTGGGCTGTTATAACAGAATGCCATAGACTGTGTGGCTCATAAAGAATACAAATTTATTTCTCACAGTTCTGGATGCTTGGAACTCCAAGGGCAAGGCACTAGCAGGTTCAGCGTCTGTTGAGGACTTACTTCCTGGTTCATAAACATGTCCTATTCTTACCATGTCCTCACATGGTGAAAGGGACAAGGAAGCCCTCTGGGGTCTTTTTTTTTACAAGGGCTCGATAATCCAGTCAACTCCCAGAGGCCCCACCTCCTAATACCAACATTGAGTGTTAGTACTTAACATATGAGTTTGAGGGGGACAAATATTCAGTCTATAGCTTACACAAATATTGATTTTATGTGGTATTACTAATTTTGCTTAAGTAATCCTTTGGCACAGTTGCCATCACCAAACTATGGCAGTTTAGGCCTAAAAAAAACCACAAAGAATTATCTGTGTTTGGCACACTTTGTCTCGTAACTACCAACTATAGTAGGAATTATTGTGTCCATTTTACAGGTGAGAGAACTAAGGTTCAGAGAAGCTAGTAAACTCTCAAAAGTCTCTGACTCAAATCAAAATTTAATGCAAGAGATCCTCTGAGAAGATGGCAGAGAAGTAGCAGGCTGAGACTACCTCAGGTAGCAGGAGATCAGCTAGATAGCTTATCTAAAGATTGCAAACACCTACAAATCCAACAGGAGATCGAAGAGAAGAAGATCAGCAATTCTAGAAACAGAAAATCAACCACTTTCTGAAAGGTAGGACTGGCGGAGAAGTGAATCCAGAGCGACGGGAAGATAGACTGCGGGGGGAGGGGCCGGCTCCCGGCAAGCGGCGGAGCAACGGAACACAAAATCGGGACTTTTAAAAGTCTGTTCCGCTGAGGGACACCGCTCCAGAGGCTTAACCGGGGTGAACCCCACGCGGGGTCAGTGTGGCCTCAGGTCCTTCAGGGTCACAGAAGGATTGGGGGTGGCTGAGTGTCGCAGAGCTTGCAGGTATTAGAACGGGGAAGCCGGCCACAGAGACAGAGCCGAGGAGTGAGCTCACAGCTCGGGGTTACCTTGAACCGGTCGCAGGCTCGCTGAGCTCTAAGCGCGGCCGGAGGTCAGGCAGATGGGAGTAAATGGGCGCTGTTCTCTGGGGTCGCACTGAGGAGTGGGGCCCTGGGCTCTCGGCTCCTCCGGGCTGGAGACTGGGAGGCCGCCATCTTCATTCCCGTCCTCCGGAACTCTACGGGAAGCGCTCAGGAACAAAAGCTCCCGAAAGCAAACCCGAGCGGATTACTCAGCCCGGCCCCTGGTAAGGGCGGTGCAACTCCGCCTGGGGCAAAGACGCTTGAGAATCACGACAACAGGCCCCTCCCCCAGAAGATCAACTTGGTCCAGCCAGGACCAAGTTCACCTACCAAGGAGTGCAGTTTCAATACCAAGGAGAGCAGCGTAATTCCAGAGGAGGAGAAAGCAAAGCATGGAACTCATGGCTTTCTCCCCATGATTCTTTAGCCTTGCAGTTAATTTAATTTTTTTTTCTTTTTCAATTTTTTTTTCTCTCTTCTTCTACTAAAATTTTTTAAACTTTTACCCTTTTATTTTTTAAAGTTTTTAACTAGTTTATCTAATATATATATATTCTCTTTTTTATATTTTTTCTTTATTCGTTTTCTTCTTTTGTTTCTTTCTTTTTTTTTCTTTTATATTTTTTTCTTTATTCGTGTTCTTCTTTTAATTGTTTCTTTCTTTTTTTTTCTTTCTGAACCTCTTTTTATCCCCTTGCTCCCCCCTCATGATTTGGGATCTCTTCTGATTTGGTTAAAGCATATTTTCCTGGGGTTGTTGCCACCCTTTTAGTATTTTACTTCCTTTTTCATATACTCATATCTGGACAAAATGACCAGGCGGAAAAATTCACCACAAAAAA
>PJEN01013581.1:0-37107 GCA_004024605.1 Pteronura brasiliensis
GGTGCTCATCACCAGATAAAGGCGATGAGAGATACAGAGTGCGCCCAGACTTACACGGCCCCTCTGCAGGCTGCTGGTTCTTACTTATTTCATCCGCATATGGCTTTGTGATTATCAGCCCCATTTTACAGAGGAGAAAACTGAGGCACAGAGAAATGAGCTCCTGGGCTGGGGACACCGAGAGGGAGGGGTAAAGCCAAGTTCACACCCCGGGAGTTGGACTTTAGAGCCTGTTCACACTATCTGGGTGCTTTCAGGGCCGGTGTGAAGGTCACCTCTCCAAGGGCTGAGGGTGCTGTCAGCTGCACTTCACCTCTGCCACCCACTTGGTTTACAGCCTCCTTTTGGCATTTATCACCGCCTGGGACAGAGGCGGAAGGAGCTCCATCCGATGAATGAACAAAAGCCACACTGACGGTCCCTGACTCTGAACGGGTCCTGGTTCAAGCCACCTGAACTTTCCCATGCTCCATGGGGCCTCCTGGCTGGGCGGACAGGGGGCGGGGTAACAGAAGTTTCAAGAAATGACCCCAGCCCAGTTCAACCTCTGTGGCTGGAACTGCATGGGCTGGGGCCTCGTGGCCATTTGGAGCACATGTGTCAGAACTGGGACCCTGGGTCCTCTCCCTGGGAGGAGCTGGGCTCACTGGCCACCACCCTCCCACCCCAAACAAGACTGTTTAGCAGAGTTCACTAATGCACCTTTCATCACCTTCCCATCAGGTCCTGGTGGCTGAGCCCAGCTGTTTTTCCATGGGGACAGGGTAAGTGGGCCTCGTTCTGAGGGGTCGGGGGTGGGGCGGGAGCATGTGTTTGTGCTGAGTCATTCCTGGGAGGGCCAGAGCTCATGGTAAGCAGACTGTCCATGTCTCTGAACAGTGAGGGTCTTGAGTGTCATGTGTCCCTTCTCTCACACCCACCTCAGTGAGGGGCTCACGACACCAGGTCACTCCAGACCCACCCTTCTGACCACCGTCTTCCACCAACAGCCAGCACAGCCCCAGCCCATCTACCAGCCTCCTGGCCTCTCTCTGCCTGCCCCTTGCAGGCTCAGCCCCCAGGGTGACAGCTGCCAGCAGTGGCAAGCAACAAGGGCAGGACAGTGTGACCTTCGGCAAATCATTCACCCCAAACTTTAACTGTGAAACCCACCCTCTGCTGAGCAGGACACATAGACACGGAACCTCCCCTTGTCAGACCCTTCCTCCCGATGCAGGAACTGCCTATCCTCCGAGTCCAGCTCCAGCCACCTGCTCCAACAGGAAAGTCAGACAGTGGCCCACCTGCTCCTGCAGGCAACCAGGGTCCTAATGTCTAGCACTACAGATTACTGCCTAGTCTAGAATTTCATATGGATGGACTTCAACAACATGTGTCCTTTTGCGTCTGGATACTTTCATTCGACATTGTAACTGAGGCTTGTCCATGCTGTTCCATGCATCAGGAGGCTGTTCTTGTTCATGGCTGTGTAATATTCCATCACACTTATATGCGTGTGCGTGTGTGTGTGCCGTGTGTGTGCCTAGTGTGTTCATACATCTGTGTGTCTGTGTGTTGGTAGGAGGTTGTACCACCTTTCAAACATGTTCTAGCTCATCACTGAGTTCACAAATTGTTGGCACATACAGATTCAGCCCCCATTGGGCCCCCCACCCCCCCGTCCTGTACTGCATGGTCTGCGTGTAATGCATATCTCGCCCCATTGAGTCCGTGGGCAGCTCCCTCTGGAGCCCCAAGGCAGCAAGGAGAGGCCACAGGCCTCTGAGACTGCGCAGCTGTCTTGGTTGGGAGTGGCAGCACTGGATTTGTGTTGTGTACCACTTGTGCAACTGCACTGTTGCAGAAACTGGCCTGGGGGCTGGCCCCAGCCCAGAGCTGCCCTCTGGGAGTCCCAGCCCAACCTTGGTACCAAGCCTCAACCGGGAGCAAGAATGGCCCCAGGCCTTAGCAATGATCTCAGCATTGATCCAGGAAGGCAAAGAAAGAGCTCTGCAGCCCCTGGGCTGGCCCAACTCTCTGCGACATAAGAAAGCATCTCTGCTTGAAGTGAGACTGCAGACAGGGCCCAAGGAGGGGCTACAGCTGGCAGGGTTGGGGAGGATGGAACCAGGCGCCAGGTCACCGATCTGTTCCTTTTTGTCCAGCCAAACTCTCCGCCTGCCGGAACCTCTTACCCACGTGCCTCAGGGGACCCATGGGGGTCAGGGAGCCCAGTGCCCCCAGACCAAGAGCTGGGGGACTCAAACACCTTGCCCAGGCAAATAAGAGCAGGAGGGGCCTGGAGGCCAAAGAGGACACCAGCAGTCATCCAAGAAACAATGATGGAGGCCTGGAGCATGCAGCAGCAGCAGAACAGAGAAACAGATTTGGACTAAACAAGTTGTAGAGATGAAAAAGGTAAGAGTGTGATGCTAGAGAAGGGCATGAGGAGGGGAAAAGGGGCATCAAAAATCTGGCTTGAGCCACAAGACAGGCTGCTGGCTCACTCCTCTGCTCCTTGAACTCAGTTCCTCATCTGCACCATATGTCTGGGGTGCTGTGTCAGTGTCCTTTTGAGTTCCTCGACCCTGACTTCCCCGTGTGCGTCCGACACGTGGGTTAATAAACTCCTGTCTGCTTTGCTTTCTGTACTCATCTCTTGTCCATTTCACCTGCAGAGCAGCAGGTAGAGAACCTAAGAGGACAGAAGGAAGAAGACGTTTCCTTCCTCTCCTGCATCACCAATGGGCATCTCCGTAGGACACCCCAGGCCTGCAAATCCCCAACTGGAACGGGGATGACAGCCCAGCGTAGGGATTTCATTCCCAGACCTCTGGGGCTCCATCTCCCTGTCACTACAGGGATCTCCCTGGATAAGGAAGAGCCATTCTCAGAGTGGGGCCCCACAGCAACAGAGCCCCTGCTGGGAACTTGTTGGAGACGTGTCCAGCCTATCCCAGGCCTGCTGCGGCAGAAGGTGAGGCTTCTGATGCACCTGCTGCTTGCAACCCACTGCCTGCCTTCAGCAGGCCCTCCAGCTGAAAGTGGTTACTGCATTTCTTAATGACGGGGGAAGGAATCAAAAGTGGAGTCGTATTTCATGTCATGGGAAAATACTATGAAATTCAAATGTCAGTGTCCATAAATGAAGTTTTATTGGAACACACTCCCTAATAGCTAATGGATTTTATTGGAAGCCATTAGTGTATAGGCCATCTCCGGCAGCTTTTGTCCCACAGCCACGGTGCCAGCAGCTTCGACAGAGACCTCACAGCCTGCACATTTCTGAAATATTTACTCGCACATCCTTTGCAGACAGAGTTTGCCTTCCCTGCCTCCCAGCAGCAAGCCAGCCCCCAAACGGAAACTGCAGGGCCCTGAGCTGGGGCCCATGAATTAAATGAAGGGTGCATGCACTTGTATGTGAAGACTTTACATTTCCACGTTGCTTGACCTCCAAGAGAAGGTTAGCCTTCCCTTCCTTTTATGATGGAGGCAACCAAGGGCGGCCGTTGCACCCCCCTCGGAATGGGGCGCATTGCCCCGCCCCTCGGTGCTGCTGGGAGCTCATCCCCCAGGGAAGATGGCAGCAGGGAAGCCACCTGGGCATGGGTGGGGATGCTCTCGGTCAGGGGCGGTTGGAGAGGAAACAGCTGCTAGCAGACTACGTACGTATTCACTCATATGGTGATGACTGTGTGTCAAGGAAATGGGTTTCCAATGCAACCTTATGTGTTTTATCTTGTGCATTTCAAAATTTTACTTGATTTCTTTTTATAGCACAGAAGACTATAAAAGCCTGGGTGCTGCAGGTCCCTACACCCCAAGGCTGGAGATCTGCTGCTGCAGGCATGACAAATCGACCAGGAACGTGAGCGTAAGAGGATGGTGAAAAGAAATTAAGAGACAAAGATGTGGGGGCAGGAGGAGCACTGAAGAGGATGTCCAATAGTGCTAAGTTTATTCAAAGCATTAAGGCTATATATATAGGGATAGGAGAAGCAATACACCTGTGTCAAGTTAAACAACAACGAGTTCCCATAATAAGTTTCACATTTAACTATAAGCAGACCTCGTGACACCAAACGGCTGATGCTAGTACAATTGTTCTGTATTGATACAGCAAACCTAAAAGTAATTTATGAGCAGTATTAGGGCAGCAAGGACCAGCAACGAACTTTTGACCCCAACCGAATTGTTCTTACTTGTTTAGCAAGCGTGTGGGAAGTCACATAGGCGAGCGCACAACACATAGCACCGACCCTTTCTCAGTGCTACTCAACTTTTCCCGTCCTAAACCTTTTGTTAGGTTATTCGGACTTTAAAGGAGGCACAAGTCAGGGCCTGGTTTGGTCCTCGTCTCAAGCCTTATTGCGGCCTCCCACATGCAAGGATACAGCTGACAGCAGCCCTGCTGACTGCTGACCTATGGGTCCTTTCACAGCTGTGGGAGAGCCACAGGTTGATTGAGCACTACTCAACTGACTGAGCGCCTACTGGGTGCCTGATCTCGACGTTCTGGGCGCTGGGCACTGCCGTGAACCAGGGAGAACAACGGTGCTTGCTCTCTAGAGGCTGACATTCCAGGAGGGAGATGCAGTGAGACTGTGACACAGCCCGAGAGCCTCTGAGTACCAGGAAAGGGGGCTGGGCCCCACCATGGTCTTCCCTGCCCCTCCCCACTATCCACCCCCAGCAAGCTGTTTCCTTTTCCTTCTTGTGCTCTCTCCCACCCCAGGGCCTTGGCTTGTGTCAGCCCCTTTCCCTGGGAACTCCTCACAAACCTGGAAAAGTATGACTCATCCCTTAGATCTCAGAAGAAGTGTCACTTCCTTGGGGGATCCACCTTGGTTCCCCTAATCAGGCCTCCCCTGCTTTTCCTCCCATGGCACCCTGCATGTGTCCCTTTACCACTCAGGGATTACTCCATACTGCCATTGCTTGGCACAGTCGGCTCTGGCCAAGCTGGGTCAGTGGGAAGAAGTGAGGGCTGTAGGTTGGTGAGATCCGCAGACCCCTCTGCAGAGGAGGCCCGGTGGACCTGTACTCAACCCTCCCAACCATCCATGAGGCAAATGCACATGAAGCACATACCACAGCCTGCACTAGAGACCCAGCAGCGAGTGAAAGAGATGACAATCCCTGCCTTCACGGATTACCTTACCCTGGGACAGGGAAGGCTTAGGCTGGAACAAGGAGGAGGTTGAACTGAAGGGGACGTGCTCTGTGCAGAGGAATAACATAGGCAAAGGTCCTGGGGTGAAGAGGAAAGTGTAGTGTTCTCAAAGCACTATAAGGAGGTGAAGTGCCTAGAGGAGAGGGGCGGGGGAAAGGGAGAAGAGGATTAGCTGGGTGAGGTCAGGCCAAGATGGAAAAGGACTTCAGGAGCTGGAAAAGCAGTCGGGTTTATTTTCAGTGAAGCAGAAAGCCAGGGAGGGCTGCAGGCAGTGGGGTTACATGGCCTGATTGTGACTTTAAGACCACCCTGGTGCTGGGTGGATGGTGGGCTGTAGTATGACGGGGTATACCCTTTGAAGCCCCCCACTATTCCTCGGTTGCAGACAGCTCTGATCTTGGCACCTCCACACTGAGGGGAAACCCAGATTCCCTTCCGAGTCATTGAGTCCCTCCACTGCAGGAGATGAACTTTTGAAAGGATAAACCGAGTCCAGGGCAGGCCCTCTGGCAGGACTATCATCCTTCTACTGGCTGAGAAGCTAAGCCCAACACTGGCCGCTGGGGGGCAGAAGAGGGCCCAGAGCAGTTCAGTGCCTGTGAGGGTAGTGGTATCAAATGAAGGAGCGCTTGGGGACCCATGCCTGTATCGGATCCCAGATCCGATAACTCACTTCCCTGGAAAGTACCTTAGTATCCCTGGGCTGATTTCCTCTAAAACAGGTGCACCCGGTCCTTCGGGGACCTCCCATGTGAACTCAGGGAGTGCTCGACAAACGCTCACCACCAAGTTCTCCACCCCTACCCCCTTTCTACATTTTTAAGGCAGATTCCGAGTTGGAATCATCTCATCCTCAGGGAGGCAGGAAAGCGCAGGGTAAACTATGGGCTCACTGCACCCACGCTGGTGTCACAACCAGGAGCCGCCTTCATGGGCACCCACCCCACCTCTAGGGCTCCAGCCCAGTATGTGCTAGGTGGCTGCTGAGTCCTTTCTTGCTCCTTCTTGTTCTTTCCACAAGGGTGTGAGCTAGCATATCTTATGAATACCCCCCTTTTTTATAGACAGGGAGACTGAGAGCACAGGGGAAAGAAATTCAGTACAGGTCACCAAGCAAGAGAGTGACCTCGGGTCTGACTGAGGGTCACAAGCAGGACAACGGGTACCTCAAGACTGCTGAACTCCAGTGCCGCCTGATTGGAGTCATAGACATTTATCCTGTGCTGACTGGTGCCCCACACCTGTCTGCAGGAGCTAGTGCTTGGGGGACTGGTGAAGCCATAACTCATTGGCCCCAACTGGCTTAGACTCCAGTACTGGGGTATCTAGGAGGGCTCTGGGACTAGGAGAGGGGATCTCCACCCCCACCCCCAGATCAAGCCAACCACCTTTAGGGTCTTCCTGTCTCTAGGTTCAACCTGAAGGAACAACCTCCAAGAAGCCATTGTGACCTGCCTCCAGCTCCTCCCGACCCCCTGTCCTTCATCCCTGCATGGCACCTCTGCCTGAGCTCCTTATCCTGAGTCATCCCCTGAATCCCACAGAATGAAGCTTCCCTGGGGTCCTTCACTGATGCAGAGAAGTTCTCCAGTGAGGGAATGAGCTGGGGCAAAGGAAACAATTTTCTCGCTCTGGGACTCTGCCAGAAGGCCACTGACACCCTAGAGACTGAGCGCTGGGTACAGATAAAATCCTCCTTTCCCCTAGATGGGCCTTGCATGTCTTCCTCCCTGTGTGTCCTCTGGGCCCTACCGGCGGCCCCTGTCTGCCCTGTGGCTCTCCTCACCCCAGCCTCACCAGGGAGAACACCACTCCAATTCCTCCCTGTCACTGTGCCAGGCTGGAGTGAGGGTCCTCGGGCCCTCTGCCTGCTCACCGCTGCTTTCTATCCTTCCACTGTGGTGAGAACCAGGGCTGCTGACAGGGTTTTCCCATGATGGAGTCCTCGGAAAGAGCGACTGTTGTCCCACACATAGCAGACAGCCGCATGTGGACGCATGCCCTGAATCTCAGCAGAAGGAAGTAAAAGGGGGGCGTGTGGGCCCAGGGAGGACAGGGAAGTGGCCCAAGGTCACACAGCTGGGGAAGTATCACATCCAGCATGAGGAGGTGGGAAGGCACACTCCAGGGCCTGTGCGGGAGAGGGTGTGCAGTCACAGGGGCCTGCGGGAGCGTGTCCCAGCTGGAAGAACTTGCTGGGGTCTGCAAGTGGGCTCTGTCCTCTCTCCCAGCGTTCCCGCTGGACCCACCCCCATCCTGGCCCCCCAGGTCCAGGGTCACAGTGGGCTAACCGAGCCCAAGAGTGCCAGGCAGGGATTTTCAAACACACATCTCCACACGTTGGCACTCAGAGATCAAAATGGATTTAATGTGGTCTAGTCTTATGGCCTATGTCTTTAGATACCACTATGTATTGAAAATGACATGATAATTCTCCAGTTTCACCATTTAAAATAGATTTGACATTCTATGACCTCACACAGGGCAGACACCCCATGCAGGGGCCTTCTTCCCATCAGGCCCCCGCTCCTGCCCCCTGGACTCCTCTGGGACTCTTGGGAAGTAGGGATGGGGGGCACAGCACCAGCAGGGCAAGGGGGGGGCGGCCACCATGTCCCAAGCAGCACGCGCAGGAGTGCACGTGGACACACCGCTTCCACAGACGTTCATGTGCACACACTCCTGGGACCCGCACGAGCTCCCATTTGCCCATGTGTACAGCCTCCCGCAGTCAGGCACCAGCCCTGTTCATGGAGGCAGGCGCCAACACCACCCAAATGCACCAAATGCACCTGTGTGTTCATGGGGACACACACACATGTGTACGCAGCTCTCACCCACACAAGCAGATAGAACCTCGTGTCCACGTGCACAAAAGCCTCATGGCGTCATACACATTCCACACATTCCCATGTGAACATAATCAGGGCACAGGGCCAGCGGGACTGCTGGGTTCAGCTGTGCCCATGGTCACAGCTGATGTCCGTCCTGCGCCCTGTGTACCTGGCCCCCTAGCCTGGCGAACAGTACATCAAACCCACATATAAAACATACACTCACACACACGCCCCTTTGGGCAAATACACAGAGAACTATGTGTGTGTGTACCTACACACACATACATACCACATATATGTTATCAGCCCAGACTCACACACACAGGGTGATCCTCATGGGCACACACCTGCACAGCACTCCCACGAACTGTGGGTCCACACACTCATGCACTCAGACAAAGCTGTAATTGCATACATATGCTTGTACAGAGACGAGATGATGGCGCGTGTGATGCCACACACTTGGTGCTCTCTCTCTCTCTCTCACACACACACACACACGCCAGCACAGCCCCTTTCCCATGTAAGCAGCTCAGTGTGTCAGGGAGGAGGGCACCAGAGGCCACGTCCTTGGCCCACTCACACCTCCACACTTCCTAGTTCTGGCTGTCGAGAACCTTCTTGGAAATCCCCGTGCCTGGGAGGGTGAGGGTGGGAGTATATGGCTACACACACCTGCACAGCACACAGAACAGACACCATGTACACTCACATGCACACGCACACCCAACACACACACTCAGGTACAGATACGCTCCCCACTCACCTGTGCTCGGCACATGCACCACACATGGCATGTGACACACTCAGAGGGTTGGTGCTCTCCACACACACGCGTACACACACATGCATGCACGCACACACACATACTCACACACTCACACATACAAGGGCACACACACACCCTCTAGCACACACTCCCCAGGGACAACGGAATTCTTGTTCTGGACACACACGGCTCCTCCCATCCACCCTCCCATTTCAAGTGCACTAAAGAGGGAGACTATTTTGGTCTTTAGCACAAGCAATAAATAAATAAATAAATACAGGGAGGAAAAAAAAAGAGGGCAGAAAAGTTTGAAAATGCAGCATCTGCCTTTGGCGAGAGATGAAACGCAGCTCAGGTCTGCTCTCCTGCAGGGTCTGGGGCTGAACCGTCCAGCGTGGGACTGGGATGGGGACAGGCCTGAGAGGAGGTGCACCAAGCCGCTGAGGTGACAGGGGCCTTGGGGGACCCAGAAGCTCTGGGCTCTGCTCCAGATGGTAGCAGTGGAAGCCTGCCCCACCCAGCCCTGTAAGGCTCTCCTGCAGCCAGGCAGAGCAGGCAGAGCAGAACATAGGCCCCTGTGCCAGTCACAAGTGACTGAGGCCATCTCATCCCTCCCCCATTCAGCCTGACAGTCTGGGAGGGGGCGTGCAGGTGAGCCCTCCCATATCAACTGCACCCTTGCCCCCCAGAGCTGAAATGGAGAAAGCCAGCCAGGCTCAGGGCTGGAAGCCAGGCCCTGGGCTGGGAAGGAGCTGAAGACCCTCCAGCAGATCCTGAGAGGAAAGAGCTACCTCCACGGCCTGAAGCACTCCAGCGGGAAATGAGGCTGGGACCTGAGGCTAGGGCAGGATGCTGGGAGTCAGGCATCCCTCAAGGCACGGACCTGGAGTGTCTATGGGTGGGAACCGATAGCTCATGCTCAGATCCTCCAAGGCCTCCAACCTCAGGCCAGGTCTCCAGCTGCCCTGGGGTTGGGTAGAAGAGGAGGTGAGAGGCAAGAACTCTCACCCCAGGCCTCTGGCCTCTCCCGGCCTCTCAAGACCCGCCCACTGAATGCGTGACCTTGCAGTCTGCCTCATTTTCCCCACTTGGGCCAGGGTCCTAGGTGTCTAGCTGTCTTGGAGGGCACGGGTTGGGGTGGCCAGGCTGGCAGGCTGGGGAGACACATATGGGCTTTCTAATTAAGGACTTCCTTACAGGCCTGGTCATTCGAGAGGACAAAATTCTTAGCTGTCCTGGGAAAGGCCTGGCCTGCTCCATCCCCGCCAGCTGTGTCCTCTACCAAGAACAAGCCCACGCTGGGCAGCCCGTGGCACAGGGGCCTGCTTCCAGGCCAGCAGAGCCAATAGCTGCAGACTTCTTCCTGATGAGGCTGCCAGGATGCAAGCGCCACTTCCAGTCATCTTGGCTGACAACTGCACACCTCTTCTAAGACCATTCTTCCACCCTTCAGTGGGGACAGACTGGCTGGGATGCCCCTGCACTCACCTAGGCTGCCCCAGGTGCAGACAGCAGGCCAAGACGGCCCGCCTGGGCAGACACACAGGCTGGTGCAGACTTCATGGTGGAATCGGGGGCAGCTGGGAGGACAGGCGAGTCCAAGAAAAACAGAAACAACCGGGGCTGGCCCACCTGGGGTCTCTAAGGCACGACTCACACTGCAGTACCGTGAGAATAGGGCCAGTCTGCTTCCTGGGCATCTGGGAACCCGCCCTCCCTTCCCACGTAGCCATCTACTCCAACATTTTCCAAGCATCCCTCACTGCGGAAAGGGTGGAGGCTATCAGGCAGAAAAGGAGAGAAGTAAAACAAGAAAATCTGGTGGGGGTGGGGAGAGCGGACCCTCCATGGCAGTCAGGTCCCATATCCATCCCTGAGACGCACCTCTAAGGTACAAAAGTCAAACTCAAAAAGCTCAAACTAGTTTTTTCCCCAGCCCCTACCCCTACCTCTGTGTCTCTGGAAAGCTTTTATTATGATCATTAACATGGTCTTGGTTTTTCCATCACAAGCATCATCTAATCCGCCCGTGAGCAGAAGGAACCACAGATGAGCCCCTCTCTTGTGCTTGTGTAGATGGCGCCACCCGGCACACACTTGGCCTTCATGGAGGAGAGTCCTGTCCAGCCTCGGGGAGCCTCGTGGAGCCCCTATCTAAAACCCGCATCTCGGCAGACCAATGGAATTCTCACTAACCATTTTTGTAATCCCCAGAAATTATTATTTTTTTTTTTGGTCAATCATGTGTTAATTTTTTTTTTTTTTTTTTTTTTTGTAAACAGTCTTACTCAAGCTATGGTTGAGAAAGCCAAAACCAGTGTTTCTCCCCAAGTTAAAAACCAGCGAGGTGCCCTGCAGCCTACCAGCCTTCACCCACAGAGGTTGGATGGCCACTGAGCCACCTCTGAGCAGGCCGAAGTTCTAGCCTCAGACAGAAGCCCCTGGCTCCTGGCCCGGACCCCAAGAGGCTACCTCCCTGCACCTGCTCCAGTCTCTGAGGCCAATAGCAGCCCGCTTTTGTCATGCATTCTCCCTCCTACCTTCCCAGGCCACTGTGAAGAAACATAAAGCATCTAAAATGCTACTGAGTCTGCAACCGGGGCACCTGGCCTGTTCTGCTCAAACCCAGGGCCCTCGAGGGACACCAGGCCTTTCCCTGGTGGGGCGGATGCTGCACCTTGGCCCATGGTGGCTCAGATCTCTGACTCCCATCTGTCAGGCCTCTGCTTGAGGCTGCCACCACCAGCCTGAGGTCTGTCAAAGTCATTCCAGGCCTGGGGGCTGCACCCATCCTGGTCTCCATCTGCCTCGTCCTCCTCATCGCGGCTCAGGAAAGCCAGCTCGTTCTCATAACAGAAGGAGTTGGCACTGGGCAGCAGGAATTTGTTCTCCACCAAGTCCTTGGTGCTGCAGTGGAGTGTGGAGGACACCTCGTAGGTCTTATGGAAGTGGGAGTAGTCGATTCTGTACTGGTTCTTCTCCTTGAAGAGGACAGGCTTGAAGCAGTGGCCTCACAGGATCTCATTGGCCAGATAGGAGCTGCGGGCCTGCGTGGTCATGGCTGTGGCCTCCACCATGCCCTCCAGGATGACCACAATCTCGAAGTCATCCATCTCCAAGTCCTGCCGGATGATGCCAAACAGAGGGCTGGCCTCGTCGATCTTATGCAGGATGGTGATGGGGGACACGAAGAAGATGCGGCTAAGGCCCTTGTCGAAGCTGATGTCAATGTCAATCTGGTCCAGCGGGATGTACTCGCCCTCCTCGGTGACCCGCAGCTTGATGAGCTGGGCCTGCACGTGCACCTCCACGATGTGGCTCTTGCTCAGGTTGCCCACATGCCACATGAGGCAGGGCTTGCTGTCGTGCAGGGCCACCACCTCATTGTGGCTGAACAGCAACGTCTGCGCCCGCTTCTTGGGCCGAGCCATCTTGGCCATGATGGCAGCGGATCATGAAGGAGTCGATGATGTAACCCACGATGGACTGTGCCACCACCACCAGGCAGTCCTCTGTCACACAGCACAACCCGTAGCTGATGGTGGTCTGCGCCTTGATGGAGAAGAGGAAGGCAGCCATGAAGCCATGCACCTGCAACATGCAAGGCGTGTGGCCATGGTCCTTGGCCGGCTCCAGGTCGCTGTGCACCACGCGATGACCCAAAAGATGTCACCAAACAGGAGCCAGGAGGCGAGGAAGGCCAGCGAGAAGATGAGCAGCATGTAGCTCCAGCAGATGTCCATGCAGGTGGTGAACATGTCGGCCAGGTAGCGCTGAGACTTTTCATCCATGTTGGCGAACTCGATGTTGCACTGGCCGTTCTTGACAAAGTGGTTCCAGCACCAGCGCCGCGTGTGCACCTTGCCACTGCAGAAGCCGTTGGCCCCCGACATGGTGACCAGGTGCAGCCCATCCTCTTCCGATGACACGATGCTGCAGGGGTTGGCCCTGTCGGCCGAGTTCATCCCAGGGATGGGGGGACCTGGCTTGCCCCTGGGCTGGCTCCATGGGGGGCGGCTTCTGAAACAGAGAAGACAGAGGGGCTGGAGGAGCAGGCCACCCCGGCCCAGACTTCTGCCCCCACCCAGGGCCCTCGGCCGTGGCTGGTGACCGTCTGCTCCCTAACTCACCCCCCACTGAGCTCTCCATCTCCCCTCCTCAGCCAACCATCCACCCTCCTTCTCGGCTAGGAAAACAGACCTGGAGCCTCCCAGGAGCTCTGGACAAAAGCCTTGGCTTCATCCTCAGCCCATCTGAGCGCCCTCCTACCAAAGGCTCCACTTCCAAAGTGTATTTACGATCCTACCTCTTCTCCCACGGCCGTGGCCTGAGTCCCCGTCATCACCCACCCAGACCAGCATGGTGGCCGCCTCGCCAGCCTTTGTGCTCCAGCCCCCACTCCAGTCCAGAGGCAGCAGGGGAGCCTGGCTGTCCTCTGCTCAAATCCGGTCTCTGCTAGCACCTACGAGGCCTGCGTGAATGGAGTCTGGGGCCCTTCAGCTCTCAGGTCCAGGCACCTCCTCTCACCCGCCGCAGCTCTGAGCCTGTGCGCTGCTCCTCAGGACGGGCCCTCACACTCTTGGCCCGGACACCCTCTTGCTGCCTCACCTCCCTCAGTCCCTGGCCTCCATGCCCAGGAGCAGCTTCCTGAACCCATGGGAGACTGTAACCCCTCACCCAGGTCCTCACAG
The DNA here is from genome assembly GCA_004024605.1 of Pteronura brasiliensis. NCBI lineage: Eukaryota > Metazoa > Chordata > Mammalia > Carnivora > Mustelidae > Pteronura > Pteronura brasiliensis. Next base: position 13,453 of record PJEN01013581.1, read on the forward strand.
TAACCCCAAAGCACTGACTTCTGACACCGTAACAGTAGTAACAGTAATGGGAAGGACAAGCCTGGGGTAGCACTCACCCACCAATCCCACTGAGAGACCACTGGCCTCCTGAGCATGGTGAGTTTGCTGTGTGATTCACTGCTGTCTCACCCCCAGGCCTCTAGCAGAGCCTGGCCCCGAGGATGCCCTCCTGATTCTCGAGCCCTGTGCCCCACGGCACCCACTCTCATCACTCATATACCACAGCTTCCATCCGTAACTAGGAGGGGGTCCACGGGTCAGTGCCCAGAGTGGTCACTGACTGACCCCATCCCAGTGGCCTTCCCATCACTGCCTTTCTCAGCTCCAAATGACAGCATATAGGGAAACACTCAGAGCGCCACTGTCCTTGGCCCATTCAGGGGAGCACTTGGTGGGCTTGTTGCACACACACACACGTACGTACAGCAAGCTGTCTCAGGCATGCCCCACGGCATAACACCGGCAGCCGGACACACTGCTTTCAGGCCCATACCCCACGTTCAGCCCCCAGATGGGCTGGCAGCAGCGCCTCCCCCAGGGCCTTGCTGGCTCCGGGCTGGCCTGTTGGTGCCAGACCGAGGCACCTTCAGGCCAGAGGCCATGGTGCCTCCTGGACCTGTGGTCACTGAGGCCATCTAGCCCTTAGCATCAGGGCTGCAGGTGCTCAGGGCCTCAGCCTAGCTCAGCGGGGCTGAGCTGGAAGGAGGGGGAGAACACTGGCCGGCTGGCCTGGCCAGGACACTGAGTTGGGCATACTCCTCTCCACCACTGGGGACCCCATCCACCCCAAATCCCCATCTGATCACACCGGGGTGCCAGTGTTAGATGAGGCTGGGAGCCCTCAAGTGCCCAGAAGACAATGAGGCCCCAGATAAGAAAGTCCCAGGGCAGAGGCAGGTGGCCGAGCACCTACCAGAAACAGGAAGCAACACAGCCAGGGGGAGGCAACACTGGGATTTAGCCCCCATCTGTGTGACCAGGTGCAGTCAGGGTCTCAGAGGGAGTGCAATATCTGACCTCTGCTTCAAACACCTGGGAGACGAAACACCTGGGAGGGTGAAGTCCACATGAGCAGCCAGGCTGCACATCCCTCCTAGGGTCTGTCTCCATTGCCAGATATTTCTGAATCCCCAGAGCAGGCTTGTATATAATACTCATGGCCCTTAACTGCCCACTCCTCAAACTGCAGAGAAAGCAGGCCAGACACATTAGCAAATGGTCTTAGATTCTCCTTGCAAAACCCCAAGAAGGTGGCTGCCATCACTACTTCTACCAGGAATGGAGATTCAGAGAGGTTAAGTGACTTCCCTAAAGTCACATAGCCAATAAGCAAGAGAGCTGAAATTCGAACCAATCTAGCTAATGCAAGGTCTCCTGCCGAGGGCATGTCAGGCTCTGCAGGGGCCTCTTCTTACACTGCCACTGCCCCCCGCAGCTACTCCAGCTGGCCACCTCTCCATAGGTCTGAGGAGCTGAGGCCTGGGGCTGTGATGGTGGACGCTGCTTCTGCCTGGGCCAAGAGGCAGGGAGCCGGCAGTGGTGGGGACCCTGGGTACTGTGCCGAGAAGATGGCTTGGTCCCAGATTCCTGGGCCCTCCGGGCGAAGGAGGCCAGAGCCCTGGTACTTAGATGCTGGTGGCAGGCCACTGGACCACAGGGGGCAGGTTTATGTGGGCTGGATGCCTTGAGGGACATCCAGCAGGTCATGGCTGCTCCAACTGGGGTTCTGAGCAGCTCAAGGCCTGCAAGGGACAGAATCAGAAGAATCAAAGGTCAGAGAGCCCAGCCTGGCATGCTGCTCCCATCAGCTGGGGAGCCCCGCACCTGGCCAGCTCCCAGGCCAGGGAGGGAACTGCGGTGACTCCTGGTGTTTCTCCTTGGGCTGGGCACCTGGAACCCACCCAGACTGTGTCACACAGGCTTGGGAAACCCCTCTTCTGTTGATGTTCCTCCTCAAACCACACAGAAAATCAACAAGTTCACATTGACACTTGCCCCCCTGTTTCTCAGCTAGCAACTGAGACTATGAGCAGAGTCACTGTCTGAAGTCACCCAGAAACTAAGGTTTAGAGATAGAGTTGGAGCTCCAGGTATCGGTCCAGTCCTCAGCTTTCCATGGCCCCATCCTGTCATGTGTGTATATGTCTGTGTGTGTGTGTGTGTGTGTGTGTGTGTGTGTGTGTGCATGTGACGCTAGGGGTGTGGGGAGCCCCTCCCAGGCTCTTGGTGAATGCAGCTCCACAAAGAAAGATCCGGAAGAGGACCCATGAGTAGAAACCCTAGAACCACAAACTTGACAAACATCCCAAGGACACTCCACATAGACAAACACAGGTGTGGCAAGGTCATGCAGCCTTGGGATCTTTAAAGACTCGAGTTAAGAAATATGGGACAACATCTCCAACCAGGGATACTCAGGCCTATTGCCTACATTCCTGTTCAGTGGATGCATACAGTTAAATCAGAAAAGAAATGTTATTAGATTTGTTTTGCTACAAGAGGCCTCAGCAAGTAAGGAGACTGCTCTCCATTTCATTGATTCGAGAATTAAGGCTGAGACTTGTCTCAAGTCACAAAGCAATTCATGGGCTTGGATGAGACAGTAAAGGCAAGGGTTAGGATCACTGTTGGTAGATGCCCAGGTCGGCCAGTGGGGACCCGAGGTGTTGACTGGAGGGAAGCGGGAGGGAGGCCCCGGGGTGAGCTACCTGAGCTAGACGAGGTGACTTTGACACTGAAGGTGGGTAGAGAGGCAAGTCCAGCAAGCAGAGAAGGGGATGGTGCAGTGTGCAGACCCAGACACCTCTGGGAGATGGAGAAGCTGTCCCCAGCCCTGCTGTCTCTTGAGCCCACTTCTCTGCCGGCCACAGCTCTGTGGACACAGACAGACTCCCAGCCACCAGTGCGTTTGGAGCACAACAGGGCCTGGGCTGGGAGCTTTTAGAGAGGCAGCTACCACATGACCCAAAGGTAGGGCCCAGAAGTCACCGGGAGGTGCCTCCGGATGGAGCAGGACACCCCATGGCCTGTCCCCTGAGGCTCTGGGCACCTCAGGTTTCGGCAACATCCGGCAGGGGAAAGAGGGCTGGGGGGAGGGCCAAGTCTCAGATATCAAGAGAGCACTAGCTACAAGAGTGGGAGGAGCTGAAGCCACTTCCCACCCAAGCCTTTCAGCTGGCCGGAGCGCTTCGGAGGGAGGAGCACACTGATCAATGCCCGCAGTGTGCTCTCTGCGTGTCTGGCCCAGTTCGAGGAGCCCCAGTGACTTCACTTAATCCCTGCAACAACCTTATGACTATTATCCCCATTTTCCAGATGAGGAAACTGAAGCTCAGATTGAGTTACTTGCCTAGGATCACATGGCCCCTAAAGCAGCAAGTTCCCAGACTAGAAGGTGGGAGAGAAACCGACACCCATCGCCCACAGGCTCCAGGGTCAGACCACAAGCTTGACACTGAGTTCCCGTCTCAGTCCTTCAGGCCCCAAACCATGAGCCAGTAAGACAGACAGAAAGCCCCGAATCTCGGCATTGAAAGCAGAGGTGAGCCCCTCACAGGCGCCTCTGACCCAGGGCCCTTGCTTGGAATGTCATTGAATGGGGCACTCACTACCTCCTCATCAAAGCCTACAATGGGGAAAAAACTCCTCAGAGACCCCGTGGTTCCGGGACAGCCAGTGCGTGGCCTGCGGGCAGCTGCCACCACCTCCCCCATGTCCCGGGACAGCCTCTACAACTCTCCTACTCTAGGAACTGCCGACATCTTTAGCAAGAGAGCTTGATGAATCCAATCTTCAAGTTGCAGGCAAGGAGACTGAGGGTCTGAGCAGGGCCCTGGCACTCTGTCACACAGGAAGTGAGAGCCGGGGCCAGGCAGGGGCAGGGAATGCAGAGCCAGGGCCTAGTGCATGCTGGTGGTGGTGGTGGGCACCAGGGAGTGAGGGGAGCACCCAGGGGTCCTAGAGGAGGCCGAGGATGGCGTGAAGGGGAGCCGGAGGGTTGGGAGCACCATTTCCATTCTCACACTGGGGAAGAAGAAAACCATCTCCTTGGCCCCTTCCAGGCCAAATTCCCCTCCCCTCCCCAGGGCACAGACCGCCTTTGCCTGCAGTGCACACCATGGCCTACACACATTCAGAGTCTACACAGTGCAGGTTTTCTGGGCCAAGCCCATGCTAGGTGCAAGGAGAGAAATAGCCAGACTAGTAGGACAGTGGAGATGGTCACTGCTCCCCCTGCGCCCTGGGCCCTCACCACCTCAGGGCCTGCCTGCTCCATTTCCAACCACTGACACTAGGCTTTTCACCCGAAAGCTCTCTCTGGCCGCAGGCTCACTCTCGGCTCCCACATCAGAAGGGCTAGGGAACGAGCGCTCCCAGAGCAGGCTTTCTGGAGGGGGAAGCTCCCTGCCCCCGACAAGCGTACTCTGCATGCCTGGTCTACACTGCCTCCCCAACCCCAAGCCTCTTCTCCCAGATGTCCCCCAGCACCACAGGCCAATGGGGCTCCTCCTCTTCTCCCAAACCTCTTCCCTCCTGTTCCCCTCCTCCTCCGCATCATTCTCCCCTTCTTTCCCCTTCCCTTCCTCTCCCCTCCCCCTCCTACTCCTTTCTTCCTTTACCCTCCTCCCCTCCCCTTCCTCCTGCTCCTCCTACCTCTTTCTCCCCTTCCCCCTTCTCCTGTCCCTCCTCCTAGGGTCATTTGGCAACCTGACCACTTCCCTAGTTGTCTGAGCTGGAAGCCTGGTCTCCTCTCTCCTCCAGCAGGTCCTGTGTGGTTTGACTCCTGATTTCTCAAAGCTGTCCCCCATCTAATCACCTACATCCTCCCTCCAGTCCAGGCCACTCTTGTCTGGACACACCAGCAGGCCTCTAATGGGTTATGCTGTGGTGCCCCTCTGCACCACGTTCTCCGACCCCCAGATCACAGCTAAAGGGATTCTTCAGACTCCTCCCATCTGTCAGGGGTCAGCGGAACTGCAGAACCTTTCATATCCTCTGGCCCCAGGCTCTTCCTGTTAAGCTGGAAGCCACCTTCTACCTGGTGTGAGAGTTGCTCTGGCCCAGGCCACATCGCTGGCCAACCTCGGAGGCCGGGAGAGGCTGGAGCAGGCCTGGCTCAGAGGAAACACCCACCGACCAGACAAAGGGAGGAGGGAACATGCAGCAGAGAAGCAGATGGATGAGGAACACAATGGACTGTTGTATGAGGTGAAAGACAGGTGCACAGATGGGCGGTCAGGGACATGATGAATACATGGGACTGATGGGTGGACGGTCGGATGGGTGGTAGCCAGGAAGATGGATGGGTTCAGTGGACAGAAAATAATTCAATGACTTGGATGGATGGCTTAGTGGCTGGATGAAGAGATGGACGGGTAGGCGGGCAGGCAGATGAGCAGACAGATGGATGGCCAGATGGATGGGTGGTGAATGGAAGGACACAGTGGTATTTGGGTGCACGGATGAGTGGCTGGGATGGTGGGTGACTGGCCGGGAAATGGGTGAATACGTGGAAGGAAAGACGGCTGGATGTGCTGGGTAGGTGAGTGCACAGGTGGGTGGATGGCAGATGGATGGGGGGTGTGTGGAGCTAGGCTGACAGCGGGTTAAGGAGAGGCTGGAGGGGAGAGGGACAGTTAAGTAGATAGATGAGTGTCTGCTTGCCAGATGGCTAGATGGATTGATGCTCATCGGTGACCTCCATTTACCTCTTGATTCCTATCTTCTAAGTAACAGTGCTGAGCAGGCAAGTGGCTGTCTTCAAGGCTGTGTCAGCAGCAGCTGCCATTTCCCAGGCCCCAGCTGGAGAGGAATCGGTTGCTACAGGACCCTAAAGTTAACAGAGCAAAGCCAAATTACTATAGATGGTGCTGCTCTCCCCACAATGGCTCCAAAGTCTGAGATTTCTACCTAAACCCACATTTCTGCTGCTTCCCTTGGAGTCCGGTGGGAGGTGGAAGAGGCCTCTGGCCCACACCTCTGACCCACACCTTCACAGCTTGCAAGTCTGTCTATGAAACCATTCCAAACCAGTGGAAGGCAAAACAGGATGGGTCCCTGGAGAAAATTACAGCTGGTAATTACGGAGTGCCCACTGATTGCCAGACACTGTGGTAGGTGTCGCAGAAACATTAGCTCATGTTATCCTCACGACAACGCCACAGGGTTGGAACCATCCCTGTTCTCATTCCAGAGAAGTGGGCAGTGTGGTAATTTCCCCAAGGTCACAGAGGAACTCAGGTCCCTAACCTATGCTCCTAGCCACCACCTGCAGAGCCTTCCCAGGATCAACCACAGGGTTCAAGCACAAACGGACAGAAGGACAGAAGGATGGATGGATCATGGATAGATGGATGGATGATGCATAGGTAGGTGGGTGTGTCTATGGCTGGATTATGGACGGATGGGTGGGTGGGTGGATTATGGGTGCGTGTTTGGGTGTGTGGTGGATTACAGATGGACAGATGGGTGGGTGGGCATGTGGATGGCGGATGTTAGACAGACGGATGAGTAGGTGGGGATAGGAGCAGGTGAATGCATGGATGGGTGGATGGATGCAGTGACGTGGTGAGCGGGACAGATGACTTTACAGATGAGTGCATGGGTGCATAAATGTCTCTATGGATCGGTGCATGTTGGTAACCTGTCAGACACTTGCCTTGGGTGTACACACACCCTATGTCGTCCCAGCAACCCAGAAGCCTCACTTTTCCCACTGTCAAACGGGCCCCTGCTTTTCTCCCCACCGTGCTTTGTGGATGGGAGGACAGTGTGGTGGGAGGGCCCTCCGTGAGCTTCCAGAGGCAGGCCCACTCACCTTCCCCCACCTCCCAGCCACCGAGGCCACAGAGCCCCACCCCTTCACAGCTGAGCTGGCTGCCGTCCACTGTCGCACTGTTTTTTCTGGCTGGGATCAAGGGCACTGTGGGTGAGTCACCCCCACATCATAAGCCTCCTGGGGCAGATGACAGCAATGGGTTTAGAGGCACACAGACCTGGGTACAAGTCCTCTGCCCATCACAAGCTGTGTGACCTTGGGTGACTCACTTCCCCCTTCTGGGCCTCTGCTCACTCCATAAGGGAATGTCCTTCTGGTTCCTTTTCACCTTCCAGGCTCTTATCTCAAGACTCCCTGTCCTCAGCCCCCTGCTGTCCCATCCCTCACCATTCCCTGAGCAGCAGCTGTGAGTCTGCAGGGCTCCTCTCTTAGCCCCAACACCCTGGAAGTGATGGGGAAACTGAGGCCCAGGAAGGCTCTATCATAGACCCGCATCACAGTGGGAATCTCCATGGCAAAGACTTGTGCCCAAATCCCTGATCTTTGCCCTTCCCCTTGAAAGGGTCTACACTGTGCCTGGCCTGAGGGCCCAGATCCTGTCTTCAGTTACTCCAACATTTAGCATCACCTTGAGGGAGGGCTTCTTGTCCTGGCTGCACAGACAGGGAAATTGGTGCTCACAGAGGCTAAGTCACTTGCCCTGGGTCACCTGGAGCTGGAACTCTAAAAGATGAGCTGACACAGGACAATCTTTTAGGGGGAATGATGCAAGACAGTCTGCCCAGCCCCACTTCCTGTGGGCCTGTTTGGTCCTCTTGCCAGCCCCAGGCTCTCTCAGTCTTGTTTCTGATGCCTTAGTTCCTAAAAGGGCTTTCCCCAGACCCACAAACCCAATCACATGTGTTCTCACCTGTAAGGAGGGCAAATTAGTCCCATTCTCCAGGGAAACAGAGGCTCCGAGCAGAGAAGTGACTGGCCCAAGATCACAAAGCCACTGAGTGAGTGGCAGTTTGGAGATAGGAACTCAGGTCTCTGGACACCCTCTCCAGTGTTCCACCTGCTACCCTGAGAGGACCACAGCAGCCCACGATGTGAATTCAAACCTCTGAAGTTCACCAAATGCTTTCCTGGGTCATGGGCACATTTCCAGATTGGATCAGTTGGGGGATGGGGTGGGGCTTGCACATAACATGGGAGCAGCCCAAGCCCAGACAGGCCAGACTGGCCCTCAGACTGCCAGGCAGCGAGGGCAGGGCCTGTTGACCCTGAAGCTTCCCCATTTCCTCCTGCCAGTGCCGGTTTGTCAGCCAAGCCCAGGGCTGAAACTGCCTGGGGACAGAGCAAGGCATTTCCCCTCCCTGAGGCCCAGCTTCCTCCTCCACAAAATGGGCTGATGACACCGGCCCAGCGCATGTGCCCATTTAATTCAGTGTGGTGAGGGAGATGAGCTCTGGGCACAGGGCCTGGAACAACAGGACCCTGCAGGAGGCAGCTGTCACCACCCCTGATCTCAGTCCTCCCTGGTAGGTGGGGGGGGTGAGGGTGTCAGTGAGCCCCGATTTCCTAAGCCAAGGCCTGGATGACCCCAGCTCAAGGGCCCTTCCTGGGCCTCAGCCTCTTCCGTTTGCAAAAGAGGTACAGCCCACCTACCTCTGGACAGTCAGGGGAGCAAAGGGAGACCCTGTCCTGGTGCAGACCTGGGTAAGGGCCAGCTCTTCCAGGGTTCTCTGGAAGGTTCTCTTGCAGGCTCTGAGAGCAGACATGGAGATTCCCGAGAGGATGGAAAGGTGGCATATGTATCCCTCGTCCTCCCACACAGTCCCATGTGACCCTCTCAAGATGTACCCCAAGAAACCAGGAAGCAGGAGAACCAAGAGCAGGCAGAGCCTGGAGCCTGGCCATCTCCCTCCTCTGTGTCCAGCAGATGCTGCTGCCACCACCACAGGCAACCCTCAGGCTACTCCTGCTCCACGGCCTGGTGACAGGGCTATGCACTCTGATCCAGGGACAAGCTGGGCCAAATGGCCAGCAGATGTGGACATCTGCCTTCTGAGCCCCAAGGTGAAGCCAGGGCAGGAGCTGCTGGCCCCCAAGATGGACAACAGGTCATGCCAGACACTGGGGAACGTTTTTGAGGGTATTTTTATCTTGAGAACATTCTTCTACAGCAGGTGGGGATGGGAGGGAGACAGGGTGTCCTTGGCCCCAGGCCTCTGGGTGTAGCTGAGGACAGAGGTCCCTGGGAGCTCTCTGCTAGAGTGGCCATTAGAGACCTGTCCCGAATCTCCCACCCCAGGAGCATATGGGACCTAAAGGGTCTCAGGGCAGGTGTCTGTCCCTCTCTGGGCCTCCCTCTTACAGTCAGCCCTTCCTGAGGGCCTGTTCAGGCTGGGCTCAGCTGGGCACCAGTGACTTGGATGGAACAGCAAATGCCTGCCCTCGTGGGTTGCCTTGCCAAGCAAGGGAGATAGTGAATAGACCAGCAGTCACAACAAGGTTGGCTCAGAGCCACAGTCAGATCCCTCGGCGCCCAGGACAGACGGCTAACCCAGTCGGGGTGCAGGGGGGCTTCCTGGAAGGAGCAACAGAAGAAAGCCCAGCCCAAGACTGACCAAAGTGCCCATTTAATTCAGTAGCACCTAGAATCCCACGGGCCATGGTGCACACACATGGGGCTCTGCTCCTCACACACTGGGCCTTGGGCAAGGCTCTCCCCACCTCTGAGCCTCCCTGTTCCTATATACAACCCCAGGGGCTGGCCCTTCCAAGCCCAACATTCCAGAATCCTAAAGGATTTGGGGCTGAAGAGGGTGTAGAGAGACAGACAAGGATGTCATCATCCTACTAACAGAGAAGTCCTGTGTGCGTAGGCACTGGGGCCAAGGTGTGACACCAACAGATGAAGAAACTGAGGACCTGAGAGGCGCCAGATACCATACTAATAACCTTGGACTTGATCCCAAGGGCAATGAAGTGTCAGAAGGAAACTTGAAAGTATGTGTTGAGGCAATATGGCCTGGGTTCAAATCCTATCTCTGTCCCTTCCTGTGTGACCTTGGACAAGTCATATACCCTCTCTGAGCCCATCTTCTGACTTGTAAAATGGGATTAACAGTGATATCATCTCATGGGGTTTCATCAAGTTAATCCATGGAGGTTGTCCAGCTGAAAATTTCCTTGTTCCCCACTGCCTCCCATCACCACATACCTGAGCTCCAACTCATTCTAGAGAGGGGGCATGGGCTCCTGGAGGGCCTGGGCTGGACCTCACTCCAGGCAGGAAGGAAGGAACCGATAGAAAGAATGGGAAGGAACCCCAGGGGGAGGTACACAGTGAGCAAAGGCACCGTGGCCTCTGTTTTTCTTAAAGCTGTAATTTTTCAAGCTTCAACTTAATTGGAGTTTCAGACATTTCCCAAGCACCCAGCATGTTCACAGGAGAGAAAAGACCTGAGATAAAGTGACAAGAACAGCCTGGCACAAGGAAGATCATGAAAGATAAGGCAGGAAAATTTACCAACATAAAAATATTTACAGGGGCGCCTGGGTGGCTCAGTGGTTTAGGCCTCTGCCTTCGGCTCAGGTCATGGTCTCAGGATCCTGGGATAGAGCCCCACATTGGCTCTCTGCTCAGTGGGGAGCCTGCTTCCCCCCTCTTTCTCTGCCTGCCTCTCTGCCTGCTTGTAATCTCTGTCAAATAAATAAATAAAATCTTTAAAAAATTAAAATAAAAATATTTACAATGTTTATCAAAACCCATCATAAGCAAAAAAGGCAAATGAAAATGTTTACTCTAAAGAAGACTGGTGCACTGAATATACAAAGAGTTCTTATAAATCAACAATAGAAAAAGACAGGATAGGAATGAACACAGCACTAGAGGTAGGCTCTCCACTGAAGATCATGTGACCCCCAGCAACTGATGACTCAAGAATGTCCATGCCTCAGAGCCTCAGCATGAGGGGTTCCCTCCCAGTGGAATGCCTTGAGCTGCCTTCCAGAACTCAGTGTAACCTTCAAGCACAAAGGATACCTCCTCTATAAAACCTTCCAAGATTTCTCCGGGTCCCCTGTTGCTCTTTGCCAAGTCCTCCCATGTCTTGGGCCCTGGAACCCAGTGCCCATCTTTGGCTGAGTACCTGTCATTGCATCAGAGAATGTTCCACAAGCATTTTTGACAGAGGAGTAAATAGGGCACAGAGAGGAGCATGGTCATGTCCAGGGTTACCCATCTGTGAGCTGAGTCTCAGAGCCAGGTGTCTGTCTGCTCCAGCCACCACCTCCCCAATGAACCCTCCAGACCTGCCTTCCCCCCATGAAGGAAAAGGCCCCACCTTGGGAGCTGCATTTCTTCATAACAGGCTGGGCACTATGCGGGGTCTGTCTAGATAAGGCTGGGCAGGATCAGAGCCTGAGCCCTGGCCCCAGTCCCCGCGAGACTCCAATGCTCTCCTGGGGGGACACAGAGACAGCTGTTCCTCTTCCCCTTTTTTGCCTCCCCTTTTGGTAAATTATTTGGGGAACAGAAAATGCCCTGGGACAGCCTGACAGACCTCTGAGGGGCCTGGCATAGATGGGAGGCTGAGCTCTATGATCAGGTATCCAGGAAAGTAGAGGGGGCTTTCTAGAAGGACCATCCCTTCACCCTAGCTCAGGCCTGGGAGCACTGCCAAGGCCCTGGGCCTTCACCTCCTCACAAGAATCACACCTAACACTCATTCAGCAGGCCTCTACCAAGCCTCCACTGTGTGCGGACGGTTCCATGGGGCCAACACTCACGTGGAGCAAGACAGGCAAAAAACATGTAATTCAGGAGGCAAGTAATTCCAGAGACAAGGTGGGCACTATTCTACAGGTCTTCCAGGAAATTGTGACATTTGACTTGAGAGCGGCACAAGGAGAGATTGTGGGAACAGTGTTCCTGGAAGTGGAAACAGAAAGAAAGAAGATCCTGAGGCTGGACTGTTGCTCCATGTGTTCAAGGAACTGGAGGGAGGTTGGGAAGGCTGGAGCTGAGTGTGTCAGAGAGAAGAGAGGAAGTGAGAGGGGACAGGAACAGTTCAGAAAGAGAGACTTGGCTGGGGACACACAGGCAGTGGGATAGATGGGGGCACCCGGGGCCTCTTCTTCCTCATCAGCCAGTGGCAGTAATAACCCATGTCCCAGTAGTGGTGTTCAGAGGAAATCCTTCCCACTTCCTTGCCTTGCCACATGCCAGACCCTCTGCCCAGTGCCCTCTTCCTCATTCTCCCACAAAATCCTATGCATCCTTCAACACCCACTTCCAAGCCCCCACCCCTTGTGCTTCCCTCTGTCCTTGATCAGACCATCCTGAGTGGCATCTACCTGTCCCTCCCAGTCTTCCCCACCAGGCCAGGGGCCCCCTGAAGCCAGATCCTGGATCTGACTGCCCTGAGCATGGGAGTCGGGTTCTGGAAGAGACTAAGGAGGGCAATATGGACTAAGCCTCAGAGGGCCCCTCCCGAATCGGCCACTGTGACCCAAGAGGACCCTTAAGGCCCACACCACAAGACTGCAGGCATGGCGGTGGTCCACCCCAAGACCCCTTCAGTCTCAATTCATCATGGGACCTTGCCCTGTCTCGGCCTCAGTTTCCCCATCAGCCCAATGAGAATTCTTCTGGTTCTTGTTCATTCTGTCTCAGGCAGAAGGCTGTAGCCTGAATGGGAGTCTCCCACCTCCTTCCCCTACTGACTGCTCACAGCAGCACAGCCCCACAGGGAGCAGGGGGACCGCAGGGAGCAGGGACCAAGCTGCCATCATCACAGCCCACTCTGAACTATGGCAAGCCCATGGACCCAGAAACATCAGCTTTCTGCCCTGGCAGCAGGGAGGCCCTGGGACAAGCCTCAGGGTGTTGGGGGATCCTCCCACCTGCTGGGACACATCCCCACACCCTCCTCCCCAGAGCAGCCAGGCAGGTGGCCCTGAGGCTGCAGCGAAGCCTGCTCCCCCCCGCCATGGCCACAAAACAGAAGCAGAAGCCACTGCGCAGGACACCCAGGTTGGTCCCTTAGCCCTCAGGAGGGCTGCTCAGGGATACCAGAAGCCAAACAAAGGAGACTGGCAGGGGGTGGCGGGGAGCCAAGGGTTCTGGCGGACACTGCGGTGTGGGAAGGGTGGTGCAGAGCTATGTGGTCCCTGCCACACCATAGCATGTTCCAGCAGGTCCTACCCTGGGACCTAAAAATGAAATCCGGGGTTCTCTGAACTTGATGGGAAAAACCCATGAACTTCTCCTTTTCTCTCTGCAAAATATACCGCTCCCTCGGTGACAAGTGGAGGCAGTGAAAGCCGGCTAAATGGTGCCAAGTGCAGTCAGTCCTGGGCCCCCGCCAGCCCTCGCTGTTAAAGGCGTCCTGAAGCCGCCGTGTGCTGATGACCGGGCCACCCGTACTAGTAAACAATTCCCATGTCTGCTTCCCTTTGTGGTCCTCTGTGGGTTCCCTCGTGCGTTCAGGAATGTTATCCAGAGCAAGTAGACCTCAAAGCCATCCATAGCCAGCCAGCTCGGGCCTGGGGCCTCCTGTTGACCTGGTGACGTCGCCTGAGCCATCGCACTCCCTCAGTCATGCATCTGTTTCCCAGACCTGTTTGCAGTGAGCACCACCTCCAGAGATGCCCTATACAGGGTGTCCTGTGAATGAGGTGAAAAGCCCCTGCCCCCTCCCGGGGTTCATAACAGACATTTCAGAAAAAAAAGGAACAAATGACGATTGGGCCACACTGAGGTTGTCCAGTCACTGGGGGAAGTGCAGTCTGGATGCAGGGAGAAAGTCAGGCCTCCACGGGGAACAGTAAATGCACAGGCCGGAGCAAGAAGGAGCTACAGTTCAAGGGAGGAGGGTCAGCAACGGGGGGGCCAAGATGAGGCCTGAGACAGCCTGGGCGGGGCCTCAGCCTATGACCCAACTATGATGTCCCAGATCAAACCCAGAGTTACCCGGGACACCTTCTGGGGTCCAGCCCAGGAGCACACACCTGAGGAATTCTCTGGAACACAGAAAAAGTACTGACAGCATCTTCTTCCATGCATTCCCTCGTCTAGACCTGGGTGAGGTGCAGGCTATTCTTGGGCCAGTGTTACAATGAGACTGAAGCTGGGGGTAGGAAGGGACACAAAGCTGCCCCCACAGCTGCCTTACCCCAACTTCATCCTCACACACGCTTTTCCAACTCCAGCACATAGGAAAGGCACCCCCACCATGCTTCAGGCATGCCCAACATTGCGACCTAGGCTGCTTTAGTTCATGGTATCATGCCTCTTGATAGAGGCTGGAGATGAACTCAGAGAGGGTCAGCACCCTGCCCAGGGTCACATGGCTGGTGTCCACAACAGAGGGCACAAGAACCCAGGCCTTCCAGGGCTATGGAAACACAGACCCTGGACTTGACCACATGAGCCTGGCCCTAATGTCTCTAGGACAAACCCCAGTTTCTCCAGGTGCCTCGGGACCACCTCCTGCAGTAAGCCTTCCCTGGCTGTGAGTCACTGTCTGCCCTCCCTCAGAGCTGACTGGTGCTGTGGGGAGCTCACTGGTGTCTGAACCCTGTTTGCCTCCTGCTGTGTGACCCTGAGCCAGTGGCCCTCTCTGATCCTGCATCCAAGAGGATAAGGTAGGTTTGGGGGCATCTATCCTGGAGCAGGGGGTGTGCCCAGTGGGTCTCTGGCCTGAGAGAGAACCCCTGGAAAAGCTTTCCCATGCCTGAAGCTTTTAGTTAATACCCCATGTGTGTGCCTGTCCACACCACCAGGAGCCACTGCCCACATGTCTTGCCCTAGAAGAACCAGGGTCCGAGAGAGCCCCAGCATGCCAAAGCCATGGGCCCATCAACACCGGAGGGCTGCCGCCTCCTTGGGTGAAGTGTTCTGGAGAGGTCACATGGTCCCAGGGGTCAGGCTGCGTCGCCCACAGCTGGGAGGAACAAGGCTGCTTTCTACTCCCATTCTCAGACCAGCATCTGCCAGCCAGAGGGAGATGCCGGGGGGCTGGAGATCCCCCCACACTGGTCATGGCCCTGCCTCCACCTGGAAGACATAGTCATGGGATTAATCCTTGCCTCCATTTCCACACCGGTCAGACAGGCCTAATTCTACAGCCTGCCTGGTGCAGCTGCTGGGGACTTAACAGAGGTAGTGTGTGCCGAGTGCTCCAACCGGGGTCCAGCACACAGAAGGTGCTTGTGTGTGGGTACAGCTTTGTGTGGACATCAGGTCCGGGGTTTGGTTGCATGCTTTTCTAGAGGTGTCAGTGATCTGTAGGCACCTGACCCCACAGAAACAGATCTTGAGGGAAGGATTTAGGAGCAGGAAGTTTATTTAGGAGGTGGGCGTGCGGGAAAAGCAGGAGAAGGATGGCAGCAAGTCACAGGGGTGCTGCTGAGCGAGTCCCTCCTGGGACACCTAGGCTCCAGCCTGTTGGTGCCTAGAGCTCAAATCTTGGTTATCCCCCCAAAGGGCAAGGAAGTCCCTGAAGTGGTCTGTGGTGCTCCTGGGAAGCAGGAGCTGCAGTGGCCCAAGGGCTGTCCACACAGCCAAGGGGTACAGGGCCGGGGAGGTGGGGTTTAGGAGGTGTTCGTCCCCAGGAATGCCCCTGCAGACAGCTCTGGGGACCAGAGGAGAGTTAGGCTGTGGGCAGAAGTGCGAGGGATGAAGTGGACAGCCCCACCTGCTGGGGACTCCCACAGGGTGGTGCACGCCTGCTCCTTTGCAGGAACACAGGGATGCCTGTGGGGTCTACTGCATGTGCAGTGTGTGCACAGACATGGGCCTGCGCCTTCCCAGGGACGATGAGTGCCGACATTTGTGCAGGGGTTGGACACCATGGCCATAAGTCTCTGCGTGTCTGCTCTTGCACACGTGTTATATACATGTTCAAGCTTTATGAGGTGTGGCACACACATGCGTGTGTGCTTGGGGCAGGTGCACGTGCATGCACTATAGTCCCTCGCCCAGTGCTGGTTGGCAGTGGCCATGGGATGGCATAGATGGTCTGGTCACCTTGGCAACAGGGCAGGAGCTGGCTAAGCTGGGACAGCCTTCGTTCAAAGGGAAAAAAAAAAAAACCCAAACCACTGAACACAAAGGCTGGGAAAAGAAAGGAGCTGGGGGGCTGGAAGGCAGCAAAGCGCAGCCCCCCGAGCCCGCAGGTTCTGCTCACAGCTACCCCACCCAGCCCCTGAGCTAGCCAAGCACTGCCAGGAGCCAAGACACTAGTCCAAGGTCCATATGTGGCCCAGCTTGCTGAGTATCCCCAGTGTAAGACCCCTTCAGAAGCCTGGGAGCCCCCCTCAGAGGACAGCAAGTAGGGATGAGGTGGGCACCCCATGCCCTGACCTCCAGATATGGGGAGAGCCCACATTCAGAACCACTGAGCTCCAGCAGAGGGCGCCCCTGACACCAAGCACTCTGCAAACCAGGGGATGGACCCTGGGCCCTGCCCATACAGAAGTCACCCTCTCTGGACAATTAGCGCACTAATTGCACGCACTGCCCCACGGCCAGTCCATTAGCCCAGATCCTGCGATGATTTATTCTCGAGCTCCTATCTCCTTCTCATCCCCACTGCCTGCTCATCAGCCTCACAGCCTATGCTGGGAGTGTCGACCCACAGACGTTTGCCTAGCCTTGCTCTAAAACACTGCCTGCTATAAATATTTCATCAGACCAAGTGCAAAGGATGAAACCGCTAGTGATCTGCTCCCCGCAGGCCGCTGGGATCTGGACCCCCCACGGGGGTGGCCTCTGGCCCTGCGGCTGGTGACGTCCAAAGTTCCCTTCCCTCTTCCAGGGTGGCCCAGGCCTGAGAGCCTGCGGTAGTACCTCTGCTCACATCACGCGGCTTTACCCTGACTGCCTTACTGTGTCCTGACTGGGCCCTATGGGACAGAGTCTGCTATTAGCCTCATTTGACAGAGGAGGAAACTGAGAAGCAAAGGCACTTACCTAAGGCTACACTGCCTGTCAGAGACAGAGGGGGACCTACCCGTGGCGGGCAGCCCCAGAGCCCCCACATCTGGCCTCTAGAGTCCAAGTGCAGCCAGTGAAGTAGTCACTCTCTTGATCCCTGTTATACAGATAAGAACACCAGGGCTCAGAGAAATGAAGTGACTTACTCTGGGTCACATAGCTGGGAATGGAAGCCAGGCAGGTGACCTTGACCAATTATGTGCTCAAGTCCATGCCCTGGTTGACAGCACTAATGGGAAGGGCCTTCAAATCATAGTGCTACCCTCTTGCCATTGTCCTCACAGAGAAGGGGCCCCTTGGACAGCCGGGCAACCCAGGCCTCAACAAAATCAGGCTGGGGAATTCTGGAAACCCATGCCCACTCCAAGGGCATCCCATAACCTCCGGCTTTTCCTGAGACCCCATGGGAAGCGAACTGCCTAGAGCCCTAAATCCTGACAAACAGATTTGCCCCCTCTTTGAGCCTCAGTGTCCTTATTTGTAAGATGGGCCCTGACAGTGCCTCCAGGGCCTTGGGTGGGCATGTGAAGACTTGGTCGACAGCACGAAGCCCACAAGGCACCTCTGTGCATTTGTGTTACTTGCAAAGCCCGAGGTAGAGCACCTGCTTGAATACAGATTGCACGAGCTTTGAAGTGGACCTGCTCTGGGTTCTTATTCCAGCTCTGTGACTCCCTGGCTACATGTCTTGGGCACCTGGCTGCCCATCTCTGAGCCTCAATTTCCCTGTGTGAGCTGAGGATGTCACTCCTGCCCCATGGGACTGGGGGAACAAGGGCCATCCAGGTGTTCCACGACTCATTTCTGACCTCAGCAAGCACTTGAGAGCCAACCAGCCCCTCACTTCCATTCCAACTCAAACATCAGGGCACCTCTGAGCACCCCAGCCAGTATCTCCCTGCTGGGGACCCTGAGAGGCCACCACACCAGGCCTGCCAGGGACCTAAGGACAGCAAGACTGTGGCCCATCTGGGGAGCAGGAGTCCCAGGCTGACCGCAGAGATCCAGGATCCAGAGAGGGCAGGCTGAACGGGAAACACACATAGGACAGTGCAGGGGTGCTGGACCAGCCCAGAGAGCCCGGCCCACTCACCCTGCCTCACCTGAAGCCAGACCACCCTGCCCCTCTCCCTGGACCTGTGTACAGTCTTAGACTGAGCACTGCCCATGTTCAAACTGTAGCTTTGGCCCGCAGACGTTTTGGAGACTTGGGCAGCTCGCTTTAACACTCTGGACTGCAGTTTCTCCATCAGGGGAACTAAGAGGTGATTGCCGTGATGATGAATGAGTTTGTGAACACTCAGAGCCATTCCTGGCATAGAGAAATATTCTCATCACCACCACTGATTCACAGCAGCAGCATTTCTGTGCCGGGCACTAGGGGTACAGAGGGAAGAGACCCACAGAGCCTAGCACCAACCACACTGTGTTTGTGGGCTCTCTCCAGGCTTGCCAGCTCCAGGGGTCCTCAGGGACTTTTAGGCACACCTTTTCTGTGGCCCCAACAGGGCCAGGAAAGAGGTTCTTCAAAGAAAATGATGGGACATTTCCTGACAGTTTATCTCTGGCCACACTGAACTCCCAGCTGGTCCCATCTCCATATGTCTTTGTCCCGGGGATGCCCCTAACCCCCAGGTGCCCACCTCCTGACTCACCTCTGGCTTCTCCTTCAGGCTCCCAGGCTGGGTTTGGGGTCTCTCCCGGGTTTCTCTCTGAGACAGCCCTGACCACCCTCAGCCTCAAGCTGATCCATCTCCAGAACCACGGGCACAGGGCCAGGGACAGAACAAGGGCTCCGGGTCTTCATCCAGAAGAACAACGATCTACAATGCGAGTTTGTGTTTATTGAAAATATACTATACACCAAACCTTGGCCCCAAGGACAACATTCTTTCATTTAAGCCACCTGAGTATCTTATGACATAGGTACTATTTGACAGAGGAGAAACTGAGGCCTGGGTTGAAGGCCTGAGAACCCTGGAGACTGTGGGCCACAGCCCAGATCCAGACTTCTGTGGGCTTCTGAGGGCTGCTCTATCAGCCAGAGGCAGACCCCAAGACTGGGGTTCACAGGAGTCCCTGGGGGCCCAGAAAGTCCCTTCAGCCTCCCTGAGCATCACGTCCTCTTCTGTAAATGGGGATGACAAAGGGAAGGCATCTTCCAGGATTATTGTGTGAGAGCAATGTGTGAGCACTCACAAAGCTCTGAGGCAGCAAAGGCTTCCAGTAAATGCCCTTTCCGGAGACCCAGGAGCCTGCATTTTCCCTCCACCTGGAGCAACAGGTGGGCCAGAGTTCCTGGGTGTTGGGGTAATGCAGGCACCACGGTACAGGGAGCAGTGGCAGAGGGATGGTTGAGGTAATAAAAGGCAGGTGACTTAAAACCCCATCCCTGACCTGGGAGTGGTCTCAGCCCCTCCCCAGATAGTGGGAGTTTCTGGGCCAGAGGGGCAGCAGTTAATGAGGATCAGAGCCCGGGGAAGTTAGGGCCCAGCCCAGGTATGCTATACCTGCCTACACTGCCACCGACACTGTCAGGTCATGCCCTCCTCACTGGTCACAGTGCACATCTCTACCACCTGCTTACAAAACTCGGCTGTGCGATCCCTCTCCAATGCCCACATGCACCTTCAGGCTTCCACCCATCTCTACAGTCCTTGTCTGTCTATCCTGCCCCCAAACCAGCCCCATCACCATGGGCCACAATCCATCAATACCGTCTGCCATTTGGACAGTCTGACCCTGTCTCCACCCTGTCTCCACACCTGGTCCCAGGCCCCAGAGTCTGAACTCACTGACCTGGGCTCCGCCTCCTGAGGTCACTGGGTTGTGGGGAGGGAAAGCAGAGAGGAGGGGAGGGGTCCACAAAACCCCCAATCCCAACAGTACCAGCATCCCCAGGCCAAGGGGAACCAGGTGGCTGGGACTCCCTCCAAATCCAGCCTCCAGGCACAGCCGAGTGGGGGACTTCTGCTGGATCCTCAGTGCTGACAGGCTGATTAGGGGGTGGGCGATCAGCTGGGCCTCTGCCTCCAACCTCAGCAGCTGTTCCCCGGGGGGGGTGAGGCCAAAGGAGGGGGCTCCTGTTGGGAGGTGGCCTGTATCTCCCGCCCGCCTTTCCATGCCCACTCTCCTTCCCTGGGGAGCCCTGTCTGCAGGACAGGGCCCTGCTGAGCACACACATGTCCATGACCTCCATACAGACAGAGGGGTATTCCCGACATGTGCCTGGCCTGTGGGAACTCTTGGACTCAAGACCCTGCTAGGACCTCTAGTGGGTAGCTTTTTATCCCCACTTTACACACAGGGAAACTGCGGCATGCCTGGAGTGCTTCCTGCAGAAGTTGCTGCAGCTCAGAAAAAGGGGAGGCAAGCTTCTTCGAGACCCCCTGGCACCCACCACATGCCTGGCACTCCCCACAGATTGCCCTGGTTTACCATAAGGATAGTCCGAGGAGGCAGAGACTGAGATGCGGGCACCTGCTGCTCAGTGAGGAGCCCAGAGTGCAGGCTGAGCCCTGAAGCAGTTGTGCCAGAAGTCGGAGTCATGGCTGGTACTCCCACCTGCCGGCCACCACCAGCACCGCTAGGAGGCATGGGGGCGGGGGGGCACCCGTAGCCTGGGGAGAGGCCGGCGAGGGGGCAGAGGGTCAGCAGAAGGCAGGAACACAGTTCTGGCCGTGAAGGGTTGAAGGGGCCCATGGACACGCAGGGGAGATGCCACCGGGCAGGCAGGAGGCTGAGCCTAGAAGGGGAAAGCAGGCCTGGACTAGAGACAAAACTGGGAGCTGGCTGAGGGGATGGCTGAGGCCATGTGTGGGAGGAGAGGGCACCCCAGCAAGCACACTTCGAGGCACTGGGGCGGCTGTGGAGCCACACAGGCCTTCCTTTAGGGAGGGAGGGCCGCGGACGCAGATGGTGCTGATGGTGAGTGGGACGAATGCTGGAGGTGACCGTGCGGGACACAGGTGACCTGGACCTGAGCCGTTTTCACTGCCATCATAGGTATAAAGATCAGGGACAAAGCCCAAGATGCGAAATTGGGGAAAGCAACTGGGGACATATCCCATGAGGAGTTCTGTGCTTGCAGAGAGCAAGGAAATGAGCAGAAGCTTGGGACGGGGGTCAGAGATGATGTTTCCAATGTGGGAAGATAATATAACCTCAGAAGCTTAAACACAGGGTTGTCATCTGACCCAGCCCTTCCTCCCCTAAGTGTACACACAAGGGGACTGAAATTAGTGCTCACACAAAATACCTGTTTACAGCAGCGCGACTCATGACAGCCACAGGCAGAAACAGCCCAAATGCTCATCAGCCACTGAAGGACAAAAGGACTGTGGACATTCATCAGTGGCACAGCACTCAGCCATAAAATGAACCAGGTACGGACCCCACGACAACGTGGCTGAACCTCAGAAACACTTCACTAAGTGGAAGAAGCCTGACACAAAGACTTGTGCTATCCCATGTTTAGAAACATCCAGAGTCAGTAAACAGACAGAAAGTAGACGTGTGGCCTCCAGGGCCCGTGGGGTGGAGAGTGGGGCTCTCAGAGTACAGAATGACTCCTCAATGGGCACGGGGCTTCCTCTCGCAATGGAAAAGTTTTGGAACAAGATGAGGGACTAGTTGCACAACACTGAGAATGTTCTAGATGTCACTGAATGGTTTGCTTTAAACAGTTCATTTTCTGTTGTGTGCATTTTGCCTCAAAAAAAAAATTTTTTTGAGAAGTCACATGAAAGATTTGAACCCACCTTCAGCCCGACAGATGTACATCCAGGTGCTTGCACCCACTATGCAGGGCCACGGCCACAGCACAGGGAGTGGGATAGAAAGAAACACCACAATCCTGCATGGTCTCCAGGCCCCTCCTCATTCTCCATCTGGGTCCTTGAACCCAGTAAGCACCTTCCACCTTTGGCCTCTCTAGGCACCCCCTTCCCTCAGATCTCCTCCTGTCTCCTCCTGTCTCCAGGAAGCTCTCTGGTCACACATTCCCTTCCCTCTCGTATGTTCCACGGTCCATGCTCAGCTGCCCATTGACACTGGAGGGCAGGAATTCAGCATCCCAGACTGTTTTCAAAGACTATTTTTTAGAGAAGGTTTAGGTTTGTGATAAAATTGAGGGGAATGTATGGAGATTTCCTATCTAGCCCCTGTACCCACCCATGCACGGCCTCCCCATTACCAACATCACTCTCCAGACTGGGACGTTTGTTACAACAGACAAACTTACACTTGCAGCACAGTCCTCCAAAGTGCGTGGCCTCTGTTTTGGCTGACTCTTGCTGCTGTGCTGTTTACCGGTTGGAACAGATGTGTCATGATTGTGTCCAGCATTGTGGTAGCATATGGAACAGCTTCACTGGCCCGCAAATCCCCTGTGCCCTATCTATTCCTCTTCCCTTCTCTACCCTGGAGAAGGCAACCACTTGCCTCTTCCAGAATGTTCTATAGCTGAGACCATACAGCATGTGGCTTTTTCCAACTGGCTTCTTCCACTCAGTCATTGGCACTTAAAGATTCTCTATGTCTTTTCATGGCTTAAGAGCTCGTTTCTTTTTATTGCTGAATAATATCCCATTGTCCGGATGGGCCAGACTTTATTTTTCTATTCACCTACTGAAGCACATCTCTGTTGCTTCCAAGTTTTGGCAATCACGAATACAGCCGCCGTAGGTATCTGCACATAGGATTCTATGTGGATGTAAGCCTTCCACTTTGGTGGGTAGACCAAGAAGTACGGTAATAGCATGTCTTGTTTTTAAGAAACCAGCAAACTCTTCCAAAGTGGCTGTGCCATTTTATATTCACCCCAGAAATGAACAATCCTCTTTCTCCTTCTCCTCGCCTGCCTCTACTGTGGTCAGTGCCCTGGACCAGGGGCCAGTCTCACCGGTGTATGGTGGCATCTTGTCATTGTAGTTTGTATTTCCTTGATGACATACGATGTGCGGTGTCTTCTCCTATGTCTACTTACCCTCTGTACGGCTCCTTTACTGAAGTGTCCATTCAGGTCTTTGGCCCATTTTTTAGTTAGGTTATTTGTTTCCTATTGTTGAGTTCTAAGACTTCTTTGCATATTTTGGATAAGAGCCCTTTATCAAAAGTGTCTTTTGCAAATATATTTTCCCAACCCATTGATTGTCTTCTAATTCTCTTGACCGTCTTTCCCAGAGCATACTTTTTTAAAAAATTTTTATAAACATATATTTTTTATCCCCAGGGGTACAGGTCTGTGAATCACCAGGTTTACACACTTCACAGCACTCACCATAGCACATACACTCCCCAATGTCCATAACCCCACCCCCCTCTCCCAAACCCCCTCCCCCCATCAACCCTCAGTTTGTTTTGTGAGATTAAGAGTCACCTATGGTTTGTCTCACTCCCAAACCCATCTTGTTTCATTTACTCTTCTCATACCCCCTTAGCCCCCCATGTTGCATCTCCTCTCCCTCATATCAGGGAGATCATATACTAGTTGTCTTTCTCCAATTGACTTGTTTCGCTAAGCATGATAAGCTCTAGTTCCATCCACGTTGTCACAAATGGCGAGATTTCATTTCTTTTGATGGCTGCATAGTATTCCATTGTGTATATATACCACATCTTCTTTATCCATTCATCTGTTGATGAACATCTAGGTTCTTTCCATAGTTTGGCTATTGTAGACATTGCTGCTATAAACATTCGGGTGCACGTGCCCCATCGGATCACTACATTTTTATCTTTAGGGTAAATACCCAGTAGTGCAATTGCTGGGTCATAAGGTAGTTCTATTTTCAACATTTTGAGGAACCTCCATGCTGTTTTCCAGAGTGGTTGCACCAGCTTGCATTCCCACCAACAGTGTATA
>PJEN01013581.1:37207-51495 GCA_004024605.1 Pteronura brasiliensis
TGTATTTCCCTGATGCCGAGTGATATGGAGCACTTTTTCATGTGTCTGTTGGCCATCTGGATGTCTTCTTTGCAGAAATGTCTGTTCATGTCTTCTGCCCATTTCTTGATTGGATTATTTGTTCTTTGGGTGTTGAGTTTGCTAAGTTCTTTATAGATTTTGGACACTAGCCCTTTATCTGATATGTCGTTTGCAAATTTCTTCTCCCATTCTATCAGTTGTCTTTTGGTTTTGTTAACTGTTTCCTTTGCTGTGCAAAAGCTTTTGGTGTTGATAAAATCCCAATAGTTCATTTTTGCCCTTGCTTCCCTTGCCTTTGGCAATGTTCCTAGGAAGATGTTTCTGCAGCTGAGGTTGAAGAAGTTGCTGCCTGTGTTCTCCTCAAGGATTTTGATGGATTCCTTTCTAACACTGAGGTCCTTCATCCATTTTGAGTCTATTTTTGTGTGTGGTATAAGGAAATGGTCCAATTTCATTTTTCTGCATGTGGCTGTCCAATTTTCCCAACACCATTTATTGAAGAGGCTGTCTTTTTTTCCACTGGACATTCTTTCCTGCTTTGTCGAAGATTAGTTGACCATAGAGTTGAGGGTCTATTTCTGGGATCTCTATTCTATTCCATTGATCTATGTGTCTGTTTTTGTGCCAGTACCATGCTGTCTTGATGATGACAGCTTTGTAATAGAGCTTGAAGTCCGGAATTGTGAAGCCACCAACTTTGGCTTTCTTTTTCAATATTCCTTTGGCTATTCGAGGTCTTTTCTGGTTCCATATAAATTTTAGGATTATTTGTTCCATTTCTTGGAAAAAAAAAAAAGGATGGTACTTTGATAGGAATTGTATTAAATGTGTAGATTGCTTTAGGTAGCATAGACATTTTCACAATATTTTTTCTTCCAATCCAGGAGCATGGAACATTTTTCCATTTCTTTGTGTCTTCCTCAATTTCTTTCATGAGTACTTTATAGTTTTCTGAGTATAGATTCTTAGCCTCTTTGGTTAGGTTTACTCCTGGGTATCTTATAGTTTTGGGTGCAACTGTAAATGGTATTGACTCTTTAATTTCTCTTTCTTCTGTCTTGTAGTTGGTGTAGAGAAATGCAACTGATTTCTGTGCATTATTTTTATATCCTGACACTTTACTGAATTCCTGTACAAGTTCTAGCAGTTTTGGAGTGGAGTCTTTTGGGTTTTCCACATATAGTATCATATCATCTGCGAAGAGTGATAGTTTGATTTCTTCTTTGCCGATTTGGATGCCTTGAATTTCCTTTTGTTGTCTGTTTGCTGAGGCTGGGACTTCTAGTACTATGTTGAATAGCAGTGGTGATAATGGACATCCCTGCCGTGTTCCTGACCTTAGCAGAAAAGCTTTCAGTATTTTTCCATTGAGAATGATATTTGCAGTAGGTTTTTCATAGATGGCTTTGATAATATTGAGGTAGGTGCCCTCTATCCCTACACTTTGAAGAGTTTTGATCATGAAGGGATGCTGTATTTTGTCAAATGCTTTTTCAGCATCTATGGAGAGTATTATGTGGTTCTCGTTCTTTCTTTTATTAATGTGTTGTATCACACTGATTGATTTGCGGATGTTGAACCAACCTTGCAGCCCTGGAATAAATCCCACTTGGTCGTGGTGAATGATCCTTTTAATGTACTGTTGAATCCTATTGGCTAGTATTTTGGTGAGAATATTTGCATCTGCGTTCATCAAGGATATTGGTCTGTAGTTCTCTTCTTTGATGGGATCCTTCTCTGGTTTTGGGGATCAAGGGGATGCTGTCCTCATAAAATGAGTTTGGAAGTTTTCTGTCCATTTCCATTTTTTTGGAACAGTTTGAGGAGAATAGGAATTAGTTCTTCTTTAAATGTTTAGTAGAATTCCCCCGGGAAGCCGTCTGGCCCTGGACTTTTGTTTGTTTGGAGATTTTTGATGACTGTTTCAATCTCCTTACTGGTTATTGGTCTGTTCAGGTTTTCTATTTCTTCCTGGTTCACTTGTGGTAGTTTTTATGTCTCTAGGAATGCATCCATTTCTTCCAGATTGTCAAATTTGTTGGCGTAGAGTTGCTCATAGTATGTTCTTATAATTGTCTGTATTTCTTTGCTGTTAGTTGTGATCTCTCCTCTTTCCTTCATGATTTTATTTATTTAGGTCCTTTCTCTTTTCTTTTTGATAAGTCTGGCCTGGGGTTTATCAATCTTATTACTTCTTTCAAAGAACCAGCTCCTAGTTTCATTGATTTCTTCTATTTTTTTTTTGTTCGTTTGTTTCTATTTCATTGATTTATGCTCTGATCTTTATGATTTCTCTTCTCCTGCTGGGTTTAGGGTTTCTTTCTTGTTCTTTCTCCAGCTCCTTTAGGTGTAGGGTTAGGTTGTGTACCTGAGACCTTTCTTATTTCTTGAGAAAGTCTTGTACTGCAATATATTTTCCTCTCAGGACTGCCTTTGTTGTGTCCCACAGATTTTGAACGGTTGTGTTTTCATTATCATTTGTTTCCATTATTTTTTTTTCAATTCTTCTTTAATTTCCTGGTTGACCCATTCATTCTTTAGAAGGATGCTGTTTAGTCTCCAAGTATTTGGGTTCTTTCCAAATTTCCTCTTGTGATTGAGTTCTAGTTTCAGAAAACTGTGGTCTGAAAATATGCAGGGAATGATCCCAATCTTTTGATACCAGTTGAGACCTGATTTAGGACCGAGGATGTGATCTATTCTGGAGAATGTTCCATGTGCACTAGAGAAGAATGTGTATTCTGTTGCTTTGGGATGAAATGTTCTGAATATATCTGTGATGTCCATCTGGTCCAGGGTGTCATTTAAGGCCTTTATTTACTTGTTGATCTTTTGCTTGGATGATCTGTCCATTTCAGTGAGGGGAGTGTTAAAGTCCCCTACTGTTATTGTATTATTGTTTATGTGTTTCTTTGATTTTGTTATTAATTGGTTTATATAGTTGGCTGCTCCCACGTTAGGGGCATAGATATTTAAAATTGTTAGATCTTCTTGTTGGACAGATCCTTTGAATATGATATAGTGTCCTTCCTCATCTCTTATTATAGTCTTTGGCTTAAAATCTTATTGATCTGATATAAGGATTGCCACTCCTGCTTTCGTCTTATGTCCATTAGCATGGTAAATTCTTTTCCACCCCCTCACTTTAAATCTGGAGGTGTCTTCGGGTTTAAAATGAGTTTCTTGTAGGCAACGTATAGATGGGTTTTGTTTTTTTATCCATTCTGATACCCTGTGTCTTTTGATTGGGGCATTTAGCCCATTAACATTCAGGGTCACTATAGAGATATGAATTTAGTGCCATTGTATTGCCTATAAGGTAACTGTTACTGTATATTGTCTCTGTTCCTTTCTGATCTACTACTTTTAGGTTCTCTCTTTGCTTAGAGGACCCTTTTCAATATTTCCTGTAGAGCTGGTTTGGTGTTTGCAAATTCTTTCAGTTTTTGTTTGTCCTGGAAGCTTTTAATCTCTCCTTCTAATTTCAATGATAGCCTAGCTGGATATAGTATTCTTGGCTGCATGTTTTTCTCGTTTAGTTCTCTGAATATATCATGCCAGCTCTTTCTGGCCTGCCAGGTCTCTGTGGATAAGTCTGCTGCCAATCTAATATTTTTACCATGTATGTTACAGACTTCTTTTCCCGAGCTGCTTTCAGGATTTTCTCTTTGTCACTAAGACTTGTAAATTTTACTATTACGTGACGGGGTGTGGACCTATTCTTATTGATTTTGAGGGGGGTTCTCTGAACCTCCTGGATTTTGATGCTTGTTCCCTTTGCCATATTGGGGAAATTCTCTCCAATAATTCTTTCCAATATACCTTCTGCTCCCCTCTCTCTATCTTCTTCTTCTTCTGGGATCCCAATTATTCTAATGTTGTTTCGTCTTATGGTGTCACTTAACTCTCAAATTCTCCCCTCGTAGTCCAGTAGCTGTTTGCCCTTCTTTTGCTCAGCTTCCTTATTCTCTGTCATTTGGTCTTCTATATCACTAGTTCTTTCTTCTGCCTCATTTATCCTAGCAGTGAGAGCCTCCATTTTTTATTGCACCTCATTAATAGCTTTTTTGATTTCAACTTGGTTAGATTTTAGTTCTTTTATTTCTCCAGAAAGGGCTTTTATATCTCCCAAGAGGGTTTCTCTAATATCTTCCATGCCTTTTTCAAGCCTGGCTAGAACCTTGAGAATCGTCATTCTGAAAACTAGATCTGACATATTACCAATTTCTGTATTGATTAGGTCCCTAGCCTTTGGTACTGCCTCTTGTTCTTTTTTTTTTTTGTGGTGAATTTTTTCCCCTGTCACTTTGTCCAGATAAGAGTATATGAAGGATCAAGTAAAATACTAAAAGGGTGGCAACAACCCCAGGAAAATATGCTTTAACCAAAGCAGAAGAGATCCCAAATCATGAGTAGGGAGAAAGGGGATAAAAAGAGGTTCAGAAAGAAAAAAAAAGAAACAATTAAAGAAAGAAAAAAAAATAAAGAAAAACTATAAAAAAGAAAAAAATATATATATTAGATAAACTAGTTAAAAAACGTTAAAAAAGGGTAAAAGTTTAAAAAAATTGGCAGAAGAACAGAAAAAAAATTGAAAAAGAAAAAAAAATTAAATTAAGTGCAAGGCTAAAGAATCATGGGGAGAAAGCCTGTATTCCGTGCTTTGCTTTCTCCTCCTCTGGAATTCAGCTGCTCTCCTTGGTATTGAAACTGCACTTCTTGGTAGGTGAACTTGGTCCTGGATGTATTTCTTGTTGCTCTTCTGAGGAGGGGCCTGTTGTAGTGATTCTCCAGTGTCTTTGCCCCAGGCGGAATTGCACTGCCCTTACCAGGGGCCGTGCTGAATAATCCGCTCAGGTTTGCTTTTAGGAGCTTTTGTTCCCTGAGAGCTTTCTGTAGAGTTCTGGAGGTCAGGAATGAAGATGGCGGCCTCCCAGTCTTTGGCCCGAAGGAGCCGAGAGCCCGGGGCCCCACTCCTCTGTGTGCCCTCAGAGAACAGCGCCCAATTACTCCCATCACCCTGGCCTCCGGCCGCGCTCCAAGCTGACCGAGCCTGTGACGAGTTCAAGGTAACCCCGAGCTGAGAGCTCACTACTCAGCTCTGTCTCTGTAGCCAGCTTCCTCGTTCTAATACCTGTAAGCTCTGTGACACTCAGACACCACCGATCCTTCTGTGACCCTGCGGTTCCTGAGGCCATGCTGACCCCGCATGGGCTTCACCCCTGTTAAGCCTCTGGAGCGATGTCCCTCAGCGGAACAGACTTTTAAAAGTCCTGATTTTGTGCTCCATTGCTCTGCCACTTGCCGGGAGCCGGCCCCTCCCCCCGTGGTCTATCTTCCCGTCGCTTTGGGTTCACTTCTCCTCCAGTCCTACCTTTCAGAAAGTGGTTGATTTTCTGTTGCTAGAATTGCTGTTCTTCTCTTCAATGTCCCATTGGATTTGTAGATGTTTGCAATCATTAGATAAGCTATCTAGCTCATCTCCTGCTACCTGAAGTAGTCTCAGCCTGCTACTTCTCCGCCATCCTGACTCCTCTCTCCCAGAGCATAAGTTTTACTTGGAATCAATTCCAGCTTGTCAAACATTTCTTTCATGGATCACATCATGGATAGTATATCCTAAAATGCATCACCAGACCCAGGGTTATATAGGTTTTCTCTTCTGTTACCTACAAGGAGTTTAATAGTTTTGCATTTGCATTTAGTTTTTTGGTCCAATTTGAGTTAATTTTTGTGAAGGCTGTAAGGTCTGTGTCTAGATTCATATTTTTGTTGCTTCTGGATGCCCAGTTGTCTCACCACCACTTATTAAAAAGACCATCTTTGCTACATTGTGTTGCTTTTGCTCCTTAGTGAGAGATAGGCTGACAATACTGATGGGGGGGTCTGTGTCTGGGTTCCCTATTCTGTTCCACTGACCCATTTGTCTACTCCTGAGTGAATACCACAGTATCGATACTGTAGCTTTACAGCAAGTCCTGAAGCCATGCAGTGTCAGCCCTCCAACTCTGTTTTCGATATTATGTTGCCCCGTCTGGGTCTTTCGCCTCTCCCCATAACTTTAATGCATTTGTTGATATCCATAAATTAAATGGGTATTCTGATTGGGATGCCACTGATTCTACAGGTCAGATGGGGGAGAACGAGGATCCTGACAATATTGAGACACGGACTATCTCTCCATTTATTTTGTTCTTCTTTGGTTTCCTTCACCAAAGTGTTGTAGTGTCCCTCTTAAAATTCTCTATATCTCTTGTTAGGCTTATATCCATGTAGTTCATTCTGGGAGGACTACTATAAATGGTATGAGGGGGTTGTTGTAGCTTTTTATTTTTTCTTATTAGGTAGGCTCCATACCCAGCATGGAGCCCAGTGTGGGGCTTGAACTCACAACCCTGAGATCAAGACCTGAACTGAGATCAAATCACAGTTAAGCCACTGAGCCACCCAGGCACCCCTATGGTATTGTTTTTAATCTCAAATTTCACTTGGTCGTTGCTGGTATAGAAGAAAGCAATTGACTTTTGTATATTAACCTTGTATCCTACAACATTGTTAGTTTTTTTTTTTTTCTGTTCTTTCAAATTTTCCAAATAGATAATCATGTCATCTGTGAACAAACACAGTTTTATCTTTCTTCCCAATTTGTGTATCCTTTATTTCCTTTTCTCACTGAATTACATTTGCAAGGACTTCCAGTTTGACGGTAACAAGGAGTGGTGAAAGGGGGACTCCTTGCCTTTTATCTGATCTTAGTGGGAAAGCTTACAGTTTCTCATCATTAAGAATGATGTTAGCAGAGTGGTAGTTAGTGGTAGTGGTAGCTAGTCATTATCAAGTCAAGAAAGTTCCCCACTATTTCTAGTTCGCTGCAGGTTTTTCCCATGAGTGGGTGTTGTCAGGGCTTTGTTTCATCCCCTGGAGTATTTTTTGTTGTTGTTGTTTTGGAAAATGTGGTCATTCTGAATAGATTGCCCTTGAATCATGAGTACCCCAGATTAATTGTGTTCTTCCACTTTATTGAGCTTCATGAACTTTGTGTGTGTGTGTGGTAAGTTTCCTTTATAGATTCCAGCTCCAAAATTCTATTCCTGTGACCTGGCCTACCTTTCACATCTGAGGATTCTATGATAATTGACTTTTTTAGCATTATTTAAAAGTTGAAATATAATTCACAAATCTTTACATAGTATTTACCCCTTTGAAGTGTACAATTCAGTGTGTTTTTTTTTTGCTTTGTTTTGTTTTGTTTTGTTTTTTGTTTTGTTTTTTCAGATATTAAAAGGTTGTCCAACAGTCACCATGAATTATCTAATTCCAGAACATTTTCATTAGAAGTTACTTCCCAGAATCCTTTCCCCTTAGCTCCAGGAAATTACTAATTTATATTCAAATAATTTATACTGTTTAAATGTCCTAAAAGTATTCCCTTTACAAGATTAACTTTTATTCACTTAACCTATATTCAATGTTTAACATTGTCTACTTTTATACACTGACTTTTAAAGTAAAAACAAAACAAAATGTACTGGTGTCCTTATACCTATTGAGAGGAAATAGCTACAAGACATTTAACTCTGTAAGATTTTCAGAATCTCTTAATTCTCTTTTAAACTATTACTTTATTCCTGAGTCTGAGAGCTTACATAATATTACACTTATATTTTATCTGGATCTAGGCAAATAAAAAAGGCAATAGATTGAAAGATTATGCAAAGTCAGATTCCATAATCTTCCCCAGAATCATTTGTCTTTTACAGCTTCTAATCACACAATTCCTTGACCTAAAATAAGTAAGAAAAATTTCATCTTTAATTAAACAATTTGAAGAAAATTTAAATTATTTTGAATATATACTTTTCCTCAAGGTCTTCCTAAAATCATATCTGAAAAAATAAACACTTTTTCCTATCATGTGTTTTGCACTGAAGATGCACTTAAGAAATACAACTTAGGGGTGCCTGGGTGGCACAGTCCGTTAAGTGTCTGACTCCTGGTTTTGGCTCAGGTCCTAATCTTAGGGTCTAGAGATGGAGTTCCACTAGTGCTCTGAACTCATTAGGGAGTCTGCTTGAGATCCTCTCTCTCTCCCTCTGCCCCTCCCCCTGCTCCTGCTCTCTCTCTCTCTGTCTCTCAAATCAATAAACAAATATTAAAAAAAACAACTATAACTTAATGATGTGTGTTTACCCAAGTAAAGATATTAAGTTATAATTAATATTTTAATTTGTCTTATTCCAGAAATTATTTTAAGTATCCATATTTTTGAAGTTACCAATTTTGACTTCAGGATCTACTGTTCTTAGGCAATAATATCAACTCCAGCTTCCAGAGGACCTCCACATTCTTGGGAAGTGAGAAGCCTCCTGGTGAAGAACTCAGGCTCTGGAGTCAGACTGCTTGGACTCAGATCCTACCCCTATGCTTACTAGCCATGTGAACACAGGAAGTCACTTAACCACTTTGTGCCTGTTTCCTTATATCTAACATGGGAATAACATAACCTAACTCAAAAACTTTTTATCAGTAGATGAGACAATAAAAATAAGGGCTTAAAATAGTGAGTGATATATTCTATGGGCTCATGTAAGGTTGGCAGCTGGTATTAATTGAAACAATCCTTCCTCCCTTCACCAAATGCATTATTGAGACAGCTCCAGTTTGGAATACATCCAAGCAGAGCCCCCAGGAAAGGCTAAGAAATTGTAATCATGGTCATAACAGTAAGAAACTGCTGAACAGGTCTGTGCCAGCATGTGAATATATCCTTTACCTGATTTTGTTTCTAATTTCCCAGCAACCCTGTAAACTAAGTGGTATTTTCATTTTACACACGAACAAGCCATATTTTAGACTGACTAATTAACCTGCTCATGGTTTTCAAATGCTTTACATTTTCTTTCCAAAAATTTGTTTCTTAAAATGATACCCAGTGACTACATGAGAATTCCAGAAGCCCAAATAAGTAAATTTTCTGGAGCTTCTGGAATGTTACTCTTCAGGAATCTCAGGTTCTAACTTTGTTATTTGGCTTTGCCGTATCTTCCTTTCAGGGAAGCTTAATGACAGTATTAAAGAAATATGTGTAGCAAACATACAAATAATAGAGAATAATCGTGAGCAGAATTCATCACAGTAAGTGCTGATGTTTTCAGGAATCTGTCATGAGGGCAGTGGTAGGGTTGTTAAGAACTGAATGAAAGATGCCTCCTTCAAAATTTTAACTTTGTTTCCACAGATGGAGAAGATGGGCTCCATGAAGGACCAAAACATGTCCCAGAGGTTGCTTCTATTAAGATGAAGGTAGTCTTTGAGGAACCTGGGTGGTACAGTAGGTTAATAAGTGTCTGATTCTTGATTTTACCTCAGGTCATGCTCTCAGGGGGTTGAGATGGAGCCCCGAGTCAGGGAGCTTAAGATTCTCTCTTTTCCTCTCCTTCTGCCCCATCTTCTACCCCCACAACTCCCCCGCCTCTCATGCTCTCTTAACCCCCCCAAAAAAACACCAAACAAACAAACAAACAAACAGATGAAGGCAGTCTTTGAAGCTCCCCTGGGAGAACCACATAAATTCATCTCACGTGGGTCCTCCTTTGTAATCTGACAGGGGAATGGTGAATCCACTGAGGTCCACATATGTCTACAGGGGGAAAAACTCTCTAGGATAAGTATCACATAGCATCCTAAAGTGGGGATTTAACCAAACATAAGCTATTGAGAACAATATTTTATATAATTTTTAAGGGGCATTTTTATATTAAACCATAAATGCCACCAGAGTCCCACCATGGAATGGAAGAATTAATCTAAAGTATTGAAACAATTACCAAAGAGATGGCTTACAGAGACATATGCAGAACAAGAAAGACTGTTAAAGCACCCAAGAACTAGCAACAATCAGCAACTATCAGCAAATTCAGAGGACTGATTTATTCTTCATTCATCTTCAAATCCCTAGTGTCTAGCATAGTAACTGTCACATAGTGTTGTGACCATCATCACAATAGCTATGATTTAATGATGGCTTCTCTGGTGCTGGCCATGCAGCTTGGCTAAACACACCATTTCATACACTCTCAGACACTTTGTGATTTGGCAACTATTGACTATAATTTACAAGACGGACAACGAAATTTAAGACTCAAAGAAATGGCAGAAAATTACATGGGTAAGATTTGCAAAATTCAAAAAGCATGCTGGACTGACTCAACATATCATGCTATATCCTAGTTATAGTAA
Organism: Pteronura brasiliensis; assembly: GCA_004024605.1. NCBI lineage: Eukaryota > Metazoa > Chordata > Mammalia > Carnivora > Mustelidae > Pteronura > Pteronura brasiliensis. The sequence continues at coordinate 47,468 of PJEN01013581.1, forward strand.
GTGAAGACCCATTTTAGACATCAAGTAAAATATTTTTCTTGCATTTACTATTAAATTTTCCCTACTTCAAAAAAATAGCCCATAGTTTTCCATCTAAACTCCAGGGAATAGTTAATAATATTCAATTCTAATTTTCCTGACATTCTGGCAGAAAACTGTTCATGTTTTGTCTCCCACTCAGATTTCAAACTCCTCAAAGGCAGATCCCTTGTGCTGTACTGCTTTCTATCTCTCAGAGACTTTGCTACTTTCTAAACACCAGGTATTTCTTATTTATACATTCTTGTTTATACATTTATACATTTCTTATTTATACATTCTTCCTATGCTTTTTTCTGTAGTATTTGGCATGGCTATGATCCCACCTCTAACAGAGTTTCTATTATAATTGGGTTCTAGAGCAGCCACTATTACATCCTGAATGTACAATTCAACTTGTGGTTAGTTTTTAAATCAAAATTAATTTTGTTTCCCATTGTATTTACCTCCTTTGAAAAATTTGAAGATGCCCAACACGAGCTCTACAAGATTACAGTTAGCAATTATTTCTAAAGAGGGCAAATACTGGACCTGTCTGACTCGTGTCTCTTTTGTAATGATAGTTACCATCATATGGATTCCTAGAAGTACTTCTGACCTTGGTAGATGAAAGTGAGAAGGAATCCTCCGTTTGTGGGCTAGTTTGCCTGACCTTGAAATCAATGAGGCAGATTCCTTCAGGACAATCTTGCAAACTGCTTAGCAAAGCACTGAAACCTCTGCAACTTGGGCCAAATTTAATGCAAAGTTTCCAGCCTCTTTTCCTATCACTCTGAACACCCATGCACCATTAACTCCACCTGCAAGAGTGACCAAGGAATGTTGTGCTTTTATCAGTCTCCCCACTTTCAGTGCTGACTTCCCTCTTCCTGGAATGCTTCGCCTCATGTGGGACTCCAACAGAAATGCAGCTATATTTGGCCATAGAGTCTACTGGTAAAGAGTACATGCTCTGAAGACAACCCTGTTATTTTAGTTCCAGCATGTCTTTGACTAGCTATCTGACCTTGAGTTTGGCATATAACTACTTTGAGTATTGGTTTCTGTATCTGTAACACAATAAAAATACCATTCACCTCAACAGAGCTGTTGTAAGGATTAAAATAATGGATTAAAAAATGCTAAGCATAATGCCCAACACACAGTAAATGCCCAGCAAGTAGTAATTACTATATTTTTTTTATCCAGAATAAGTATTTTCTTTGTACGGAGACTTCTTACACTCCCAGATGAGATTACTCACTTTCCTTTTCCTCTCTTAGCATATTTTTGACACATCATGATGGCATTTTTTTCTCTGTAGTACAATTATGTATCTGTCTGTATTCCATTATCAGGAAATGGGTTTTTAGCTCCTTTTTATCTACAGCATAGTTGCTTCATGTGTACTTATTAAGTATGGGAATGAAATAAATGAATACATGATGAATGGATGCTAAGATACAAAATGCTCTTATATGAAGCCATTGATTATTCTAAAGTGACCAAATTACTTCAAAGTGAATAATTTAGGTAATAAGAGACTCTGTCTTAGGATACATATCTTAGGATATGCCCTGTAAGAACTAATCAATAAAAAGGTTTGGTAATATCTTTATGATTCACTTAATCACTCATCTCTTTCTGAAGTGGAGAAGTGGAGAATGTTTCTCTCATTTCTATATTTCAACAATAATTAGAAAACAAACCAGTTCCTGGGATTGATGTACACTGTTAAAGTGGTGTACATTTTGCAAGTCTTAATTAATTTGTGGCAAACACATAGCAGTCTCCATGGCCAGCTTCACCTGCATACAGCAGCATAATCATTTTTTTTTCTTATAGTAAAGATTTTCATGTGTCTTAAGTCTTCTCCAAGGGTGTGGTTATCATCAGATAATCATACCCTTGGGAGATTAAAAACACTTATCTTTGGATCATGACTTGCAATGCCCCAGGGGTGTGATTATCTCAGGAAATTCACACACTCTGTCATGCCTAATTGCTTAATTATTATAGCTGCGAGTTCACACTACCATACAGGAGCTACAGTTGGGTCAGCATTTCCAGTAAAAATTCCTTTTCCAAGAGTATAACTCAGCCATTAAAAAGAACATAAAAATCTATGTTTTGTTGAAGCACTGCACTACAGGTCTTATTCAAAGAAATATCTTTCTTTAGTACATTATTTTTATCTCAAAAATTGGATCCCTTTCCCCCTAGTGAGTTGACCAAAGACATAATGTTAATCAGGTGTCTTTAAAACATATATTTTTTGGACATCTGGGAAAATAATACACATTCTAAAAGCATAAATATGATTTCATCTATCTAAACAGCAAGAACGGCTCATGCAATTTCTACTTTCCTGGGAAATACACTTTTTAGAATCATTCATAAAATATTTTTTTCTTTGTTAAGTAGAACAAAATAAACCATAGTTGAAAACGGCCACATACACATTTCAAACCTCGGCTAAATATTTTCTTAGGTCAGAGATTGTTAACTTACTACAGAGGATTGAGTAAAGGGCCATTAGGTAGAAGATGGGAAGCAAGGAGAGGTAGCCAAAACACTGCCTAGTTGCTTTTTAATAAGTCCCCTCAATCGTATTGGTGTCTTGAAGGTGACAGATGCCTTAAAGCCTGGAAGAGACTGATTCATGTGGCTCAAATTTGCAAGAGATCAAACCTTACAAGCCACTCCACTAACTCCACTAATGTGTTCATGGATAGGACATGTATTAAAATCATTAGCCATAATTCACCTGAAGTAACACCTTCTCAATAACAGCATTCTTAAAATACTAATAAAAATTTCCCCATAAGCACAGAATTGGAAAAAGGAGAAGGAGAGTGTTCAGTCATATTTCATATAGAATGTGCTGTGAGCTAAAAACCTGTTCCTCACATCAGAAGATACCCTTCTGTCACCGACAGTTACTGAAACTCTGGATGCAGGGTCAGTTCTGTGGGAGTATATTAAAATTTGACCTTTTATTTTCTGTGTTCTAGGCTAGTATGTCTCAAAGCATACAATTGGAAAACTAGGTTTTGGACTAATCCTCCTCCCAAAACAGAAAGAAAACCTTATTCATTCCTTAAATCTGCCACACCTCCTTTCAGTTTCTTTGGTAAAGTGCTTTAGCCTTTTCTTTTTTTTTCAAGAGATGCGACAATCTTTCCATTAAATACCACAGAGTAGAAGGACACCTGAACCTCCAGGGAAACTGCCTTTGCCAGGGCATTACTTCCAATATCAGTCCTGTCTTAAACTATTGGTTCTTCAATCAACCATTCAATCTTCGTGGAATTTAGAATGAAATACAAATGTCATATTTCTTTAAAAATAGCAACAAAAATGTCTACAGATAATGAAAGTGTGTGTCCATTCCCCTCCCCACAAAATAAAAATGGTTTTCCTCATTTATAATTGGAATGTGATATATTGTTAAAGAAGAGGTCAATAAACGCAAGTGCAGTTCCTGATATTTCTTGAAAATTTGAAATGTTGAATAGTATCTTAACTTCATAGAATATAAGCATGTGTGCTAAAAATGGGGGCATTAAATAATCTATCAGAAAAATAGGAGTAAAAATAGATAAAAGTCAAAAGAGAAACTAAAAGCTTTTTATCGTTTTCATCATTTTCACATATAAATTTTACTGTGACTCCCACGTGGAAAGTTTTAATCATTTCATGGACACGTGTGTTAGAGTACCCACTCCACAGTTACCAATAATGAGGTAACCATAGATAATACATCTGGTGTTTTGTGAATCTGGAGATCAAGATGGTTCATGAAAAGAACAAAGAGTAACAGTTGCTAAGTAGAATGATACTCAATATAGGAGCCAATTATGTATATTCTATTCTGTGAATGTTTTACCTTACATGTTATGAAAGTGAAAAAGGAAAGATAGATTCACAGGTCTTTGAAGATGATTTGGAGGTAGACAAATGAGAAAGGAGGTCCTGAGAGTAAAAGCAGTTTGTTGCATATTATGCAA
>PJEN01013582.1:0-51393 GCA_004024605.1 Pteronura brasiliensis
GAGCTAAATTACTCAAATGCCTTTCAAATAAACTGCTCAGAAGTCTTTGATCCTGTTAGCTGACAACTCAAAGACAGCTCGGGCACTTGGCCACTTCTGACCACGTGGAGGCAGCTTGGGCCAGAGCTTGAAATGCACAGTTACCCTAAGCCGGCCTGGGAGCACAGAATAATTAAGAAGCTCTGAAAGGAATACTCAGGCTGCCTCACACCTGAACTTCATGGAGGTAGACAAAGTTTCGCATCTACCATTTTGGATGATTCTATTAATTTGGTCGGTTGAGTTCACAAAATTCTATTCATTGATGCAAAATGATCTCATTTTAGAAAAGCTCTCTGAGCAACCCCAACACCTAGACCAATCAGCAGTCTCAAGAAAGAAAACCCGATGCTCCGGCTGCCCTCCTTGGTCAGGCTCCCTCGGCTCCACGTCCCCTCAGTTCTCACACAGGTGCCCTCTGTCCTGAGCCCCAGCCTGGTCAGCTTCCCGATCCTTCAAGCCCTCTGCCTCTTCCTGCTCCCATCTCCATCAAGGAGTCATGGGTCTGGTTCTAAGTCTCTCCAAGTCCTCTTGAATATCTGGGACGACCTCACGGATCACATCAAATCCACAGATAAAGATCAGTACCACATAACTCTATAGGAGGAGAGCAGGGTGATGATGGCAACCCCATGTTCAGAAGGTGGGAAGGTCCCGCATCGAGGTGTCTCACCAAGTAAGCATTTAGGCAACCTCCCCACCCCTACACCTGCCTTCAGGTACCTTATACAGAGTCTTCAAAAATCCCCAATTAAAGTTGAAAGCACACCCACAGGGGAGCTGCAGACCAACCCAAAGGGGAACGGGCTGCCGTCCCCTGGTGCTCCCCTCTGTGTCCGTGACTGTGGCCGAAAATGCTCGGTACATCTTTAAGAGAGGAGGCATCATCAGGGCGTGGTGCGCCTCTCATGGGCACCCTGTCTCTGAGGATATCCGGGGGACCCACCTGTCTTTTATGAAGCAAATGGGAAACCGTGTTGGGGGAGAGTGACAGCGACTCTGTAACTCGCCATCTGCTGCTTTATCTCAGCTCCCAGCAGCTCTGTAATGAATATTTCTGCATGCATGTTTCCGACTGATAATCAAACCCAGAACAAGTCCTAATTGGGTTTTCCAGTGCATAGAGAAGTGTCTATATTAGCTTGGCAGATGTCCCACTAATGTTAAATTAAATGTACAAATATAGCAAGCTTTAAAAACAAAAGCCTACTTGGGTTGGATCGTGAGCATATACAGAGAACAGAATTTATGGGGGCTCACATGTTCAGAGAGTATTTAAATGTGGCCTGTCCAAAAAAGGGACAAGTCAGCAAAATGCCAGCAAGGGGTTACATATCTGATAACTATGAAGACATTAACTGGAGTATTTTAACTTGTACCCAGAAAGCTGGAAAGATAAAAAGTAATTAGAAATTTGAGGGGGGGCAGTATCTCTGGTTACACTAAACTGAAATATTTCCTCCTTGTGTCTGTTACTGTTCTTTAATCTTTGATGCTATCCATCAACCTCTTGCTCCATCTTCCATGGCAAGAAAGATTTCTTAGGGAACGCTGTTTAGAGAACCTAGAATAATGAAGGGAAAGAACATAAAAATCACCATGGTGCCTTTCACAGAAGTTCATTGTAACACCTGGGATGCTTGAAAGCATTGAGCTGTTTGCACACTGGTCTCTGGCAACAGCAGAAAAGCAGGTAATGTTGTCAACTGTGGTTACATCCCATGCCTAGCACACTGTCTGGCCGGTACTATGTCCTCAAAACAGGTTGGCTAAAAACTGAGTTAATAGTTAGGGCCCAGAACATTTTGGGGGGCAGTGAAACTACTCTGTGTTACAATGGTGAGTGTATGTCATGAGACGTTCATCCAAACCCACAGAATGTGCAAAATTAAGCATGAACCCTGAGGTGTTTGCAGTGTGCGAAGGAAGAGCCAACAACTGTGACAAGGGATCCATTCTGCTGAGGGTGTCGACAGCTGGAGAGCCTGCACTAGTCGGGGGCAGGGGGCATGTGAGAAATCTCTGCCTTCCCCTCAGCTTCGCTATGAATCTAGAAATGCTCTAAAAAAATTATATATATATATATATATATATATATATATATATATATATAGCACTGGAAACAATCTAATTAACAATTAAATTAAAACAGGTAAATTCATTTCCATGATTATTCTATGAAATTTAAAAAAAAAAAGTCTTTGATACAGCAGGTCTGTATGTTTTTTTAAAGAACATTGTGCATTCTCAGACCTAACAGAATCTTCAATGACACGAGATCTACTGTTCTCTTTCTGGAAGGGTGGACGTGGAGGCCCGGGAGCATGGGAGTTCTGTCCCTGGTCACCCAGCATGGCCCAAGACCCCTCCTCGGTACCTCCAGCCCGGAGCTGCTTCTCACACCTGTCTCTTCCCTGGCCTCCTACATGTCGCCTGTGTGGGGACTTGTCCCCAGACACCACAGACCTGGCACCCCAGTCCCCTCTGCAGCAGAGCCCGGTCCTCAAGAGAAGAAAGTCATCCTTTGTCTTTTCTGTATGTTGAGCTCAAATATTTCTGTGACCTCGGCACTCCGACTCTTCCCCAACAAGAACGTTTATCTCATTTTTACCCCAAACACTCGGAAAGCAGATGCTGTTCTGCAAGGTGCCAAGGGCCTCCTGCCCAGCCTGACTGACTGCTGCACTCAGCTGCCCCCTAGGTCACCCCCAGGTCAGCCTGCGCTCAGTGCCACGAGGGGACAGAACACCTGGCTTGTTCAGTGCCCTCATACTTCTTCCCTGATAACCCTAAACTGGGTTCTTCAGGTTGGCCCAAGAAAGGTAATGACAAAGAGGAGTGAACAAGGAGAGGGAGGTCATAAGGGGACCCTGGCCCTGGGAAGCCTTCTGTGTGACCTTCACACGGAGCTCCCTGAGCACTGCTGTGGCCAGTGAGGGCAACACGGACTACACTTTGGTCTTCAGTTTCCAGAACTGCAAACCAACATATCTTCCTGCTTTCCTTGAAAACCTTCTTTTGCATCCAAAAGATAGATTTAATTTGAGGAGATGGTTTTCATCCTTACTTCCAACAGAAACAGACTGATGTCTTGTCTTTAATCTGTATAGCTTTTTTTTTTTAATGCCTTAAAGGCACATGTGTGATCTGCCCACTTTCTATGAAGTTTCCGTATTTGCCCAGCGAACATTCTAGAATCTAATAGTAGCAATATAAGAACTAGTTAAAACCTCTTTTTTTATGACAAAGAATGGATGACTTCTTGTGGGATTCTTATAAAATAATCCCAGATTGTGTTCCAAATCACCCCCACTTGGAACACGATTCATTCTGTTGGGTTTGCAGAACCGCTTGAGGTAGCTGCTTGGCGAGTGTCCGCACACAACGCCCTGTGTCCCCTGTGGGAGGCCCCGATCGAAAGCCCAGATGCTGATGGAAAGCTTGGTGCTGATGGTTTCTCTGTCCTCAAAATGTGTATTTTAATCAGCTCTGACTTTTCCTCCCTATCAAGATATAACTATTCTTTTCCAGCATGAATTTTAAATGTTGATCGTATCCTCTACGCTGCTCTGTTCCTGAATATGCATGTCTTTGGCTGAAAGCAGAGGTGTTGGTCCCAGCTGTTGGGCTGACACAGAGCTGCCTTCTGGAGCCAGTCAGCTTGGAAGCCGCTTAGCACCCTGGCTCCCCCAGCAGCGAGAATTTTCTTATCGGCATCTCCCACCCACATCTAATTCATACTGATCCATTTCAGGAGATAAACCTTGCACAGATCAGCTCTGTGAATGGGATTCGCAGATGAAAGCTTACTCAGATTTTCTGACATTTATAAGCAAAAGAAGTCAACCTGCAGAGAAGTTAGCTCAAAGAGGGATGTCAGCCTCTAGAATGGCAGAGATAAAATAACATATTGTTGGCAAAGATGTGGAGGATAGAGATCATTTTCTGCCTGATGGAGGGATCATATACCGCGTCGTCTCTGATGGGGAGCATGAATGTGGGAGACCCAGGTGTTCGCAAACGCTAGGCATCCCCTTCTCTGCCCGTAGCCACACAGCCTGGCCACAGGATCTGCGTGTCTCGATGCCACCTCTGCTTGTCCCCAAAGTCAGGGCTTCCCAAACTCTCCACGTCCTGGTACCCATGGAAAAATTAAAGTATTTGCCACGTCACCGGGGGGCCTGGGTGCCCTGAAGACTGAGACAGGACAAATCGATCTCCCCTGTGCCCCAATGGGCCCACCCCAAGCTGGGACTCTAAGGAGTGCCACTTAATGCACTGGTGAAAAGACAACACACTTTTGAGAAAACCAACACAAGTGAAGCCCTTGGGTTCCAGGCCTGTTAAAGATTTCTTTATATATGAGGAATTGCGTTTTTCCATCCTGAACCCTTGTAAATGGAGTTATCCACTGACATAAAGTATTTTTTTTTAAATGATATAAAAGCTCAGGTCCACCCCGAGACAGCCCTGCTGGCATCTGGGGACACTCAAGGGAGTTCCCTTCGATTCCCTTCGGCATCTACCTGGTCACAGGCCCCACCCGCGGCTACCCCAGCTCCTCATCCTTGTGCTGCCACGGTCCTGGCCCAGCACCATGAACTTCAAAACTACCGTGGCCTTTCCACCTCACAGAAATGCCCCTGAAATGGGGAAGCAGGCCCTGACCGACACACTCAGGCTTACAGAGCGGAGGTGGGGGGGGCTGACAGAGCCTCTGTTCTCTTTCTTCTGCACACCAGTGACATCGAGGCACAGATTCTGTCTTTCTACGTTACCTCGTTTGGGCAAGTGTTGTGAATGTTCTCCTCACCACTGGACTGCATTCCTTCACTGTCCCACAAATCAACGTCCCCTTCTGAGCCCTGCAGACAGGAGGTGACGTAAATAATGTCGGGTGAGAGGATTTCCTGTCTACTTCTTCCTTGAAGAAATTCCAGAGGTTTCCCTGTACCTGAGCACAGTGGGGAGGGAGCTGGTCGGACATACCCCACTGCTTGCTGCACTGGAGAAAGACGCCCAGTCATACTAAAGGTGAGAAACTTCGTGATCACTGAATCTCTCAAGAATTAGCGTGGCTTCATTCAAAACCCATTTCACAGAGAATCTCCATCAACCATGTGCTTCCCTGAGTATTACTCACTGAGTCCTGACTACCACCCTAAAAACAAAGTATTTGCCTCTGTTACCTCTCAGAAAAGCTGACGTCAGTCTGATGAGATCTATACGTCTAGGGTGGCTCTGGGTATAGACCCAGATATAGACAAACCAGTTGAAAGGCAGAGGACTTACTATGAGCATTTGTTCAAGAAAATTGCCTTCTTCTCAAAGACTTCAGATCACAAACATGTATCTCCTCCATCCACAGAGATTCTACGTAGTGTCCATTAGTACCCCAGATCCCACAGATTTCTCAGTCCAGATTTCTCAGTCTTTGGGTTGGATTCTTTTAAACCTCCACAGTATAAATGGTAAGAAAAGGACAAGACCAAAAATGTTGTTTCTCTAATCTCCATTCCAGAAAATGCTAGAACAATGAGCATTAACTGGGATCACATGGATGGAAGAAGTCTGAAGTCTAGACAAGTAAGGAAGAGAAGGGGCGGTTGGTTGCGCATCCCATCTCCTTGGGCAGTTGCTCCTCAGTGGGCGCTGGGCTGAGCTGACCACCTGGGGAACCGTGAATTCCAGGTTACATTAGGAGTGAGGTCAAATTCCATGACCTTCTGACCAAAGCAGCACATGCTTAGAACCTCTCAAAGATGACCTTCAGGATCTTCCATGGGGTGGCTTTCCTCCCCAGGCAGAGGTCTGGCCCTGGTCCTGACCTCTGGGCCTGCAATGGTGACCTTGGAAAGGGATGCAGGTGTCCTTGCTGTTCTGGTCGCTCCCATCTAGGTTCCAGGACTAAGTGTCTTCAGGTCTCTATTCAGGCCTGGTGGTTATTTCCTTGGTCCAGAGTCTCTAGCACAGAGGCAGCCACCCCTCCTGACTTCCAAGGGATAAATCAAACCTTTTATTTTATTTTTTTTTCTCCTTCAAAGCACTGGGTCTAAAACCCATACATATTTCCATTTAGTAAGACTCCATATTTGGAAATTATTTAAATTTGGAATTCTGGACTAGTGTTGTTTGGGGTTCAGAAGAAGAATGCTGAAATTCAGAACCCAGACTCATGTGTGTGCTGCAGAAGGTCCCTAGTCTGCAGGTCCTGATAGGCAGCGTGTAAAGGTAGTGACGCCCGTTACCAACACGGGACAATAAAACTCAGGATCCACGTTCAGGCTCCTTTCTGTCCCCAGTGGTGGAAACTCCAGCATCAACCACCATCCAGCTCCAAGTCTTCAGAAACAGAGATTACAAATTCAAGTCTGTCCTCTTACAAAGGGAAATCCCTGCCACTCCCCCACCCCCAAATGTAGCAATTTTTCTATTTTTAATACAATCTTTGAAGTGTTATTTCAGCGAGGAAATATGATGCCTGACTTGTCTGCCGGGCGTCCTAAGGCTTGGTTTCAGGCCACACTGTCACGAAGGTGAAGGAACTTCAAAGTGAGACTAAGTGAGCTGAGCTCCTCTTACACGTAAGCGCAAGAGGACCATCGCTGAGTGCGGTACCCGCAGTCGCCGGCCGGGCTGGGCCATGTTCCATCGTGTCTGGGGCCCAGCACTGTTTCTTGCTTTTGTTTTTTTCATTTTAAAGAAAAAATCACCTGATTAAAGATGTGTTTTACTTTATTAAGGGGTTATTTGTCTTCATGTATTTTAAAATGTATTTCAGGGTGATCTCCTGTCTGTCTTTGTAATTAGCGACTTCTAAAACATCACACAGCTCCTGACTTGAATCCCAGAGGACAGGACAGTGAAGGAAATCTGTATTTATTGGAAATGAGATAACACATCCATTCTTGGCCTATTTTTGACGTGAGTCCTCAAGTTTTCAGATGTCAGAGCCAAGCAGGGCATCAGAGGTGGGAGTGTCCCCAACTCTGAGCAGCTCTGGTGCTCCCTCACACCCAGGGACCTCATGGTGGCATGATAATGTTTATCTACAAGCAAGCTAGACTTAGTAAGCAGTCTTTTTTTGTTTTGTTTTGTTTTTTGGTTTTACAACTTTTGTAGGAAAGAAACATGTGCAGTCAAAGCCCTTTGTGATCCTGAGATATCCACGCTGGACACAGGGTTGGAGAGGCAGGAGGCCCAGCCCCACCGGTGCTGGCCCAGAGTCTTCATCCTACACATGCCCAACTGCAGGATCCAGCACCGTGCTAGATGTCACCTTACCGAGGCCCTTTGCCTCTCTAGGCCTAAACTCCCTGTCGGGAAAATGGTGATTCCTGGGAGAATTCAATTAAATTGCTGTGAAAAATTGCCTGATGGATAGCAGACACCTGATACATTAGGTCCTCATCATGTCGGGCTAATAGAATTCCAGACAAAAGCAAAAATCAACTAGGAGACTCCTCTTTGTAGTCTTGTTCCAAGCAGGATGTTTCTTGGGCCTGAAATGCTGAGCGCAGTCTGAGAACATCCAAGTCCTAGGTGGCGGGGCTGGAAACAGACCTGTTCCAGCATGGGTTTGTACCTGAAGGCCAGGAAGCAAAGAGAAGCTCGGAGAAGTCAAACAGGTCCCTTAAATCCTGGGGCACCTAGATGCGGCAAAAAGGGGTCCTGGCTCCCAGCCTCCGGCCCCGTCTGGAACAGGAGCGCAGTGACTGCGATACACCCTGCTGCTTATTTTCAGATCAGGAATTGTGTACCCATAATGCTCTTAAAGTTACCAGGAAAGATTAGAGGTGGACACATGCTCTATAAAGGTATGCAGTAAGCAAATTTAGCATTTAACTCGAGTATGGCACATGGGTCTCAAGGTGGGGGTTACACATGGCCCCTAGAGTGTCAAGCTTGTTTTAAGCTTATTTTCCTTCTCTGCTGTCCTCTGACTCCTTCAGCCCATTGTGGTCAGAGGGTGTTTCACCCCAGATAGACTGTCTCTCCCTGGCCTGTTGAGAATATTCTGTCCCAGCCGTCACTCTGTCCTCGGGCCCAGAAACACGAGCAGTCGACTCTCAGTGGCCCCACAGGACATGAATGTTTCTCTCTGTCCCTCCTCTGATTCTAGGTCTAGGCCTACCCAAAGGGCCAACTGTTTCTTATGCACTATTGAATATTTAGCCCTCATTTCAGCATTTGGGTTTGTGTGTGTGGAGCTTGCTCTCTCTTGGATTGGGTTTCTCCATGATATTAGGAGATCAATGGTGGGGCCAGGGTTGCCTGTGAGGAGCCAGAATTTACTAGAATTTACTGGACGTCAGCACAGGGTGTCATAAGATGGAGGGATTTCTTTGCCACTAGATAGCTTCCTGAGAATCCAATAAGGAGCATCAAGAAGCACCAGCCACTATACCTACATCCCTCAGTGATGTAAAATGTAATTGGGAGCTTCTATCTCAGAAGACATAGCATTTTCAGGGAGCCTCATAGAGCATTTGAGAGAGAGGAGTTTTTAAAGATGGGAATGCATGAATGAATAAATGAGTGAGATGTGGAAAATAATGCAGTTTCATTCTTTCTTTACTATCTCATTTTAAAAAAAGGATTTGGCTTAAGAAACAAATCCACAAAGAGGCAAAAGAGTCACAGCCATTTACATTAAAGGAATGATGTTTGACAATCTAGGGACAAGGTGTCAAGCTCTAGTCTGCTTCGAAAAATTGATTTCAGCCAATGTTAGATGGAGAGTGAGCCTCCCTTCCGAGGAGCCCCTGTAGAAAGTGGAGGTCGAAGGCTGTATGCACCTGGAATTAACATGGCGGCCGCAGGGATGGATGGGGCAGGTGGCAGAGCCTGTCCGGTGGACAGTGACTCCCAGGGTGAACTCCGCCATGACTGTATTCCTGCAGGGTCTCTACGGGGTTTGTCTCTGAGTGCAGAACACCATCCTTCAGAGTTCAGCAGAAACCGTTCCAGGAAATGCACTGGTCAAAAGGAGAAATACCAAAAATCTAGACTGTTGTTTCATTCAAATGTGGAGACTGACCTGAAACATTGTCTCTTCTCCTCACCCAGGCTTCTTGGGAGGAATTGTTTGTGATGGAAAGAATCAGATTACGATTCAGCCAACCTTGGGCAGGCTAGCCTCACAGAAATATAAAAGTTACAAAGCAAGCTCTCCTTGAAGAACCTGTATTTGCAAAGCATATCACAAATCCAGTGGCCGCTGGTTTACCTTGAGCTCTGCAGTAGGTTGGACAGGTAGGGTTCACAGATCTGGCTGCCGGAAAGCAAGGGGCAGAGGGCGAATTGCCAACCCCACACTCAGTGGCTCGGAGGCCACATGGTGCTGTACGGTGCACCCAGACCCAAGTACCCGGCGCTCGCCTGGGCCCCCTGGGCTCTCATTAAGTGACTGTGTGACCTGACACCCACCCCCCGGGGTCTCTGAGATTCAGTTGCATCATGGCAATATAATATCCAAACTGCGATGTCATCTTGAGAATTAAGACTTAATGTACCTAGAGCACCTTCCACGATATTTGCATCGGATGCAGTGAAGTTGCTGTTCTTATTACGTCCCACGTTGTTTACAATCAGCCTGCAGACTCTGGGCTTTGCATCTTTCCTAGTTACTATGTTTCTACCTGGTAAAGGTACCATGTCTCCTAGTTACTGTTTCTACCTGGTCAACAGTGACATGTCTCCTAATTACTATGTTTCTATCTGGTAAACCATAACATGTCTCTAGTACATATTCTGAGCAGACCTACCTGCATAGTCGGCCATGTGTGTAGCGGGACAAAATTGGCGAGTGTGTGCTTGTGTACATGCGTGTTGGGAGGGCCGGTACTCATGGAGCCCCTTTTATACCAGGCACTTTGCACACAGCAGGCCACTCGATCCCCGCACCACCTTCCACTCCTGATGTAGACGTTGTCTCTATAATCGCTGACCTGCTGGAAGAGGTGCCCCTGCTGTGCCAGTGACAATCTAAGTCCATGAGTCAGGACCACGGTCCCTGTCCTCACAGTCCCTCCCACACACACCCTGTACTTCCTGAGCACCCATTGTTTGTGCAAGAAATCATGAGCTAGGGCTGGGATTCTCATCTGGTGACTAGCCTCACTGCCATTATTACTGCCTCTCCCAGTAAATGCCGGCTCTGGGTCTCAGCGTGGTGGCCCTTCCTTGTCCCCTGTGATGCTGTCTCACAGGGCGGTGGAGTCCTACTCAGAATAACTGCATTGGAGCCCCGTGTATGAGTCGGGCATGCCCATATTTCCCCACCAGGCATGACAATGTGTGACCGGGGGGACACTCTCCAGGTCTCCACAGAGAGGAAACTTCCTCTGAGACCATATACAAAAAGACCCACACAAGTTTCGGGGCCTCCCACCAAGTAATAAACCATCTGGTGTGTCATTATCCTTTTCTTTACAATCATGAGAACCGGGTTTTTTAGTGTCATTTGGATCCTGATAAAATAACTTCCTTAGAGAGCCTTCCTAAGAAGTAGCATTTGTCCTTAAGTTTATTTTTTACAATTTTATTTATTTATTTGTCAGAGAGAAAGAGAATGCACAGGTAGGAGAGAAGCAGGTTCCTTGCTGAGCAGGGAGCCGGATGTGGGATTCGATCCCAGGACCCTGGGACCATGACCTGAGCTGAAGGCAGATGCTTAACTGACTGAATCCCCCTCTCCTTAAGTTTATAACATTTATTATTTGTCTTGTGAGATGGTGATGGAACTGCTGCGATTTGGCTTTGAAGTTTTGTTAATCATTATTTCCTCCCCTTTAGAATTTCTGAAAAAAATAAAGAAAATAAAGAAGTATGTGGCAGTGATGTACTCAAGGCAGTAAGAATTCTCCACACCCAGCATGGGGCTGCCTTTGCCCCAGGGAAGTGGAGCACATCAGAGTGTACAGACCAATTCAAGGACAAATGCTCTGGAAAGATGTCTCAATGTCTCTGTGGATTTTCAAGATGGAAATCTACCCCAAGTCCCTGAATTCAGGTGTAAAACCTTTACCCTGGTGTTCTCACATCTAAGCAGCCGTCTGGATCTCTGGCTCTCCTGAGGAAAGAGGCACCACCTGTCCTGAACCTTGAGGACACTTCTAAAGTCATCCAAGACTTCCCCTAGACAAAGGACAAAGACAACAAGGACGATGTGTTAAAAACCATATTAAGAAATTAGAAACTCCGAAGTCTGATAAAACAATAATTTTTTCTCAAATTCTACCATCTGTTAATGTCAGTTCGAGTATGTTTCCATCAGTGAAAATTCCTGTTATGGCCACCGGGAAGCACACGGTGATAACACCATCTTAACCTCATCTAAGTCACACAGTCAGATATTAAAACACAGACAGCAGTTCTGGCTCTACTCAGTAAGTTAGTAAGTGATGTGACCTTGGCAAAGTCACAATCCTTGTATTTCACATATAAAATCACTATGTATTGTCAATGATCTACCACTTGTAAACTATGGTGCTGTCATTGTGTAAAATAATCCACTGTACTTATCACTAATAAGCAGAAGAAATCACAAACATTATGGGAATTTGAATACCATATAAGAGAAACACACATACACACACATTGAAAGTGAGGCAGTCTAGCTCAAAATGAGAGTGAAATGGAGTGAAAGTCAAATCTCAAATGGACTTCTTTCCCAGAAATTCTTTAACTTGAGAGATACTATAGGTTGCCTTTCTATGAATACATTATTCACAAGACATATAGTTTAAGAATGAATTTTTTTCTCCCCTGGACAGTCTATTTTAAAAGACATTTTGTGATTTAGAATGTGCATTTAGTTATTGCAATAGGTCAATAAATAGGTTTTTTTTAGAAAATAAATAAAATAAATAAATTTTATAAATAAATAAATAAATAAAATAGGTTTTTTTTAGAAAAATCAGATATTTTGGTAGGCATCATAGGAAGGATGGAATAGCAATATTCCGAAATGAGCTTCTCTATAAAAGCAATAAGAAAAACACCAAAAATTGGCAATATCAAATTTCTCAGATCTCTGGAAATTAACAAAAGTCTTATAATAATCCAAGGGGGTTTTATTGAAGAAAAATGATGTATTTCTTCAAACATCCTTCCTGCCTCATTCACTCTCCTCTCTTTCTGGGACTCCCATTATGTGTGTTTGCCTAATATAGAACTGTTTCCGTTGAGAGTTTTACTTCCGGGACTTTAAAGATTTGGCTCCACTGTAACCCCCCACATTAGTTCTAACAGGAAATTTCCCATCACCTGAACTTTTTTCTCTATTCAGAATGCATATATATGTTTTCCTCTGACTGCTTCTTAAGATGTTGCTTTTCTCGCTGCTTTTCTCGTATTTTGATTATAACATTTCTCAGCTTGGTTTTCTTTATGTATCTTATCCTGGGGTTAATTGGATTTCTTCATCTGTGGGTATCTAATTTTCATCAAATTTTGGAGTGTTTACTCTTTAACTATTCCAATATTTTTGTCTGTCCTCTCCCTCTTGCCTCTCCTTCAATTCCACACCCATTGGGCCACTTAAAATTTGCCCACTGATCCTCGCCTCTAATTTCATGATTTCAACATTCCTTTTTTTTTTTTTTTTTTCTGTTGTTGCTTCATTTTGGATAGTGGCTTTTGCTATGTCTTCAAGGTCAATATTTATTTTGTCAGAAATGCCTAATTTGCTGGTAATCCCATCCAGTGTATTTTTAGCTCAAACATGATAGTTTGCTGTCTCGATGTTCCATATGGTTCTCTTTTGTATCCACTACGCCTCTGCTGAAAAGGCACTGAAGCTCAGACACGGGGGTTGGGAGCACGGGAGGAAGAATGCTCATGGCTTATTTGTACTCTGTACATGGTCAAACTTCCATACCTAGCAATGGTTTGAAGACACAACGTCCTGCTAAGAGGAGGGCAGGATCGGGCTACCCGCACACATGAGTAGCTCAGATGGCTGCTATCACAGCTCATGCCATTTTTTCCAGGAGAGAATGGGAGGCCATGACTTCTGGTCAAAACCAGGCCCTGTCTCTTCTCTGCCCGCTCGCTTATTCTACCTTACTGAGCCAAGTCCTTGGGCCCCAGGCAGTGGTTAGAAATGGCTTTCAGCCGTTAGGCATGGAGGGGTCTGGAGAGCTGAGTGACACTTGGTCACTGCACTAAATGTCGTGTCCTGAAACTGATGGGTATCTGTGGCCTAGTTTCTCCCTGTTTGATTATTCTCTTCTTCTTCTCCCCCCCCTCCCCTTTCTTCTTCTCCTTCTCCTTCTTCTCCTCCTCCTTCTTGTTCTTGTTCTTGTTCTTCTCCTTCTCCTCCTCCTCCTCCTTCTTCTTCTTGTTCTTCTTGTTCTTGTTCTTGTTCTTGTTCTTCTTGTTTTTCTTGTTCTTCTTCTTCTTCATCTTCTTCATCTTCTTCATCTTCTTTTTTTTAATATTTTTATTTATTTATTTGACAGACAGAGATCATAAGTAGGCAGAGAAGCAGGCAGAGAGAGAGGAAGGGGAGCAGGCTCCCCGCTGAGCAGAGAGCCCGACCTGGGGCTCGATCCCAGGACCCTGAGACCATGACCCGAGCTGAAGGCAGAGGATTTAACCCACTGAGCCACCCAGGCAACCCCATAGTATGTTTTTTAAAAATCACTTCCTTGTTTTCTGGTACTATAAGATGTTTCAGGGTCATCTTATATATCTCTTACCAGAGCCCTCTAATAAGATACTTGTGCAATAATACTTGGTTACTCTTATTGGACCAGGATGGTATTAGAAACCAAGATATGGGCTCTAAGTGTGTTCATTGCTACCATGGTGTCATTTCTTCTAGACCCTCTAAGAGGACAGAGCCAGGAAATATATAGGATCCTAATAACTCGTATATAAATACATAAGTATTACTATATGCAACCTTCCTCCCCTTCTTCTCTGGTAAACTCCCACTCCAAAAGTGGTAATCCTGGCTCCACTGATCACCACCCATTTATTTATTGTTGAAGTTCTGTAGTAGGTCTATGATCCATTTTGAGTTAAATTTGTGAAAGGTCTGTGATTAGATTTATTTTTTTATATGAATGTCCAATTCTACATTTGTGGAAAAGATTTTCTCTGTTGAATTGCCTTTGCTCTTTGTCAAAGATCAACTGTACGTGTGTTGTCCTACCTGTGGAATTTCTATTCTGCTTCATTGATCTTTATGTATATTCTTTTTTTTAATCAATTTTTAAAATTTATTTTCAGCATAACAGCATTAATTGTTTTTGTACCACACCCAGTGCTCCATGCAGTCCGTGCCCTCTCTAATACCCACCACCTGGTTCCCCCAACCTCCCACCACCCCCTCACCTCTTCAAACCCTTCAGGTTGTTTTTCAGAGTCCATAGTCTCTCACGGTTCACCTCGCCTTCCAATTTCCCCCAACTCCCTTCTCCTAACTCCCCATGTCCTCCATGCTATTTGTTATGCTCCACAAGTAAGTGAAACCATATGATAATTGACTCTCTCTGCTTGACTTATTTCACTCAGCATACTCTCTTCCAGTCCAGTCCATGTTGCTACAAAAGTTGGGTATTCGTCCTTTCTGATGGAGGCATCATACTCCATAGTCATCTTCTTCTTCTCCTTCTTTCCCCAGCAACCCAGTGTCTAATTACTGAATTGGGGTTCTAAAAACTTTGTTGATTTTGAGAGGTGGATTCTTGGCACTAGTTTCCAAGTACAGGATATTGTGCTTGATGGCCATTTCTTTTGCTTATTCCTTGGTGATTTTCCTCAAGTCCATTGATACAATTTTCCTCATTGGCACAAGAATCATTAGATGTGAGTTGTTGCCTCTGACATGCAGGAGGAACTGGCAGAAGTGGTCCATGTGCTCAAAGCTGACCTTGTCAGGATGGAGTAGGTAGTGAGGACGCTTGTCAGGGATGGAGTAGGTAGTGAGGACGCTGTCAGCTGTGCCATGTCCTCCTCCCGAGTGGCCGAACTCCCCCTGCTGGACTCTCCCAGACTGGAACAGAAGCTGCTGGAGCCTCCCCCTGGAAGGAATGCTGGAGTCACTGTCACCAGCAACTGTTGGGGACTGAGAATGGGGCAGCAGGACAGTGAGTTTCCCCTGGGGTCCTGGAGGGGGGCTGTGTCCTCAGGAGCCCCCACAGAGTCTCACAGTGAAGACCCAAGAAAGATCTACATATTTGGTTTTAAATTAAAAATGTCATTTCCTTCCAGTATGTGTACATAGACTTCTTCTGTCCTTACATTTTTCTGTGCTTTCTAAACCTTCCTTAATGTTATATGAGTTTGGCAATGGGAAAATACATTTATGGTATATAGAATATATACTTTTTGTGTTTTCTTGTGCGCGCGTGTGTGTGTGTGTTTTAAGATTGTATTTCTGTATTTGTCAGAGAGGGAGAGAGAATGAGCACAAGCAAGGGGACGGCAGGCAGAGGGAGAAGCAGACCCCCCCAATTCATAGGGTGCTCGATGTGGGACTGGATCCCAACCTGAGCCAAGGGCAGACACACTTAAACAACTGAGCCACTCCGACTTCCCACTTTATGTTTTCTTAGCTCAAATTCTACAGGTTCACTATATCTTCCTTAAATAGAAAGAAAATAGTTTTGCTCCCAAATTGGTTTATTTGGAAATAGAACAATTTAGTTTCTTTGTATTTCTTGCTTTTTGACCATCTCCTGTGTCTTTATCTCTAACACTTATCCTGGACATTCTTTTTAAAGATTTATTTATTTATTTACTTATTTATAGAACAAGAGCTTGCAGGGGTGGGGTGCACAGGGAGAGAAACCCAAGCAGACTACCCGCTGAGCAGGGAGCCTGATGTGGGGCTCGATACCACTACCCTGAGATCATGACCCGAGCTGAAACTCAGAGTCAGATGCTTAACGGACTGAGCCACCCAGGCGCCCCAGTCCCAGACATTTTTAAGTAATCCATTTGGTGCAGGTGAAATGAGACCATTCCCTAGAAACACATGTCCTCATGCACATGTGTTATGGATAAATGAGGGAGGGGAGGCCATGGTCGGGGAGGGGAGCTCTATTCTGTTCATTGGCTGCCAGAGTGGCAGGGCTCTCCCTCTGCACATCCAAAGCCAAGGGTCATGAACAGGTTAACATTAGAGGAAACAAAAACTACATGACTTTACCTTGCAAGGGTTCTGTTCCTGTAGGAAAAGCAGCCACTGGTTCACTGTGAACCATTATCTGCCCCCTTGCCCTGCATTTCGGGTGGAGCTCCCCTGAGGTGGAGCATCCCTGCTAGGGCAAGAGGACCCTCCCTGCCCCCCCAACGCAACATCCCCACCCCGCATTGGACTTGTGCACATTCTCCCTAGGCCTCACCGTTTGCTTGTGTTCAACGGCTCTTTTCATTGAAGCATGTTAAGCAGATTCTGGGGGTGGATTTTACTGGGGGTAAGGCCCTCTGTGCAGAGGCAGCCCTTCCATGTTTTGATCCCGTGTGCTATGTAAATAGAAGAATGGCCTCCAAATTCCAGCCAGAGAAAAAGGAGCTGGCCAATTAAATGCTAACCACTTGATGGAAATGGTGCCATTATGAGAAGACCATATTGTGAATTCACATGGAACAAAGATCCAGCACAAAATGTCTTCTAGGTTGAACATTCCACTAAAACATGTTTGAAGTAAGCAATAAATAAACAAAATCTCTCCTTCACAAAGCTAGAAGCGGGGATTAGAAGGAAACAGATAAATGACCCCTTTGTAGAAACTATGCTTTCTCCCCTTTTGCATTGACTAATTGACAACTATGTGGGTCTTTTTTTTTTCCCCCTTTGCAGAGGGAAGAAAAGATGTGAGTTGGCTCTGATCCCATTAGCACGACTAGCTGGAGACAAGCCATCTGTCACAGCCGCCGCTTGCTTTAACTGCCACTCTAATTGACAATGAACTCAGAGACCTGTAATAATTGTGGCTGCTCAGTGACTCCAGCAGGTAATGCTTCCTTTTAGGACCCATCAAGCCCCATCTGTGCCTGCTCAGTGCCTTTCTCCGGGGACTCTGCCCTCGGCGAGGCGGCAGAGCTCTGCTCAGACCCAGGGTTTGCCTCATTAGGGAGGCTCTGTGGGGCCTGGGGGACAGCCGGCCCAGAATGAAATTGAAAACCTCCTACAACTTGTCCTAAGATTTTAATCCCATCATCCAGCGTTCACAACATCTGCCATTCAGCCCTCACTGTTTTGGGGGAGATTTGCACCAACTGCTTCCGCTCATGCTGGTTTTATAAGAAATACTTACTTCCTTTCTTGAGTTTTCTTGACCACAGCGGGTTTTGCTAAAGTTTCCTTCCCTTTTTCCTTTTAATGTCTGTTTTCCTCTAAGGCGAGAGCATGCCTGCTGGAGAGGGTCAGACATCAGGACGAGGTCAGCAAAGCCGGCGTAGACTGGAGCGGATTCCAGCAGCTGGGGTCACACGCCAGCCTGCAGGGTGAACGGCGTCACAGGACGTGGTCTCTGTCCCGTGGGCTACACTGGATTTGCAGAGACATGGCCTTTATGGTCGATTTTGAAAATGCTCATTTTCTTGGGAAACATCACTCTTGTCCCTTGGGGCTCAGAGACTGTGGTCTTGCCGGCATTGTTTCCCAGGCTTCTTGGTGAGACGGCAGTGATCTGGGAGACAGCCCGAGTCACATGATGGTAGCCCTTACGGTCGGTCTTCTGTGGCCAATGGAAAGCGTCTGTGCCCACTGAAAGGCTAGCTGTGTGGGACATCTTTACTTCCCGATCCAGGGTGAGGAGAACACAGCAATGTTTTTAATCAGTTTAGCTGGTATCTGCTACCTTCATTCGAAAACAAAAACACAAAAAACAAGCAGTTGATCACCTGTAACACCCCTTCAAACCGCTTTGCTCTGTGCGCCTGAAACATTCGTCAAGCAAACATCCAGAATGCCAGGTTCTCTGCTTGTCTCACTGGGGAGAGACACGTGAGGGAAGGATGTCTCAGGGGTCCCCGGGCTGGCAGGCTCCATGAGACAAGGGCACAGAAACAAAGAAACCAACAAACAGCCTGGATGTTAGGCTTTCCAGGGCCGCACACCTGGAAAGCCCGGTGAAAAGCCGAGTCTCGGCTTCCCTGGTCCTGCCCATTGAACCTCTGGGAGGAGGCAGCGAGGGTCAACCCGCCCTTCAACGGCTCCTCTGAGCAGCCCCTGCAGTCAGCCCAGCTCCCTTCTGCAAAGGAGTGCTTTGGGATCATGGCCGTGAGGCTCCAGAAAACAAGCAAGCCAACCAGAGCCCGTGGGGAGGATCTCAAAATTTAGAAAGAAAAAGAAAAAAAAAAGAAAGAGCTCCATGTATGAGCCGGCGAGATCTACCAAGCTTCACGGGAACGGGAGAAAAATAGAGTTCACTTCTAACTAAAGGGGAGAGTAGGGTTTGGCTGTTTTTATTTTTATTTTTTAGAGATTATAAGAGGGAGAAGTAAAATTTTAGACTGAGAAAGACCCTTTGAGACTACAGGGTGGAGTTTTTAGAAAATCCCTTGTTTGTTCCAAGAACAAAAAAGTGGTATGATTTCAAGATCACACACGTGGCTGAGTGTGTCCAGAATGTGCCTGGCAGGTCCAGGGGCCTCTTTCCAGCCAAGCCCACTCTGCTGGGTTTTCTAGTCCAAATCCCCTACAGCTAAAACTCACAATCGCAGTCCTTCTGTGGACAAATGTCCTGGATCTCCTTTTATCTGGTCCTTTTGGAGCACTAAACTCCAGTGCCAACTTCTGGCCGCACAGGTGGGGCTCTAGCGTTATGAAGCCAGGGCCTGAGCTCTGTTCTCCGCAGTCAGGATTTCTCCGTCTTTGCTGAATTAATGGCCGATATAGTAGAGCTGTCAGCACCATCTTGAAGCCCTTCGGGGTATTTTCCTCTTTATTCCGTGTTATTTTAGGTTACACACTCCAATTTAAGAGCAAATTAGCTCTTCTCAAACGGTGGAGCTCCTACCCTTGCTGTATGTTATGTCCGTGGCAAGCCCTCCCTGAGCAGGACCCATTCAAGCTTAGCCGTTGGTTCTCCTGTTCCCCACTCCAGCCCAGCCCCTCCATCTCCTTGATCATGAACCTTGCCATTTGGACCCCTTCCGATCCATCTACGTCTTCAGGAACTGAGAAGAAATCTGTGCTAGAAGCAGGCAGGGGTGGGTCTTGCATTTCATGAAGGTGGGCACAGCTCGGTTTTGGTTGCTCTGCAGTTTTGTCTTCTGCTCCCTTTGGTGCCTGCTTTTCCTTAGAGACTTCTGCCTTTTTACTCACATGCATACATAATTTTAGTTCATCTACGCGTGAACAGGAAACCTTGAGAGAGGCCATGTGAGTGACTGCTTCTCAGGACACTCCATCAGGCAGAGAAGGAAAAAACAGATTTTCCCACTGGCTCCGGTCTGCAGTTCATCAGACATCGGGCTCACACGTGTGATTGGCATGGCGACTGCAGCCCTGGAGGAGGCGTGGGGCATGACACTGTCAGAGCAGAGTTGGGGCAGTCCGCAGGGTCTTGAGTGGAGGGAAGCCTGAGGCAGGCATACTGAGGCCTCATGGAGGGAACAGGAAAACCTAAGGCATCACATTAAGTTCTTTTGTGGAGAGGCAAGTGAGGCAGTGTGGGAAACCCAAAGGGATGCCTGATTCAGTCCCTCGGACTGGAGGACACATCCCTAGCTAGCCGAGATCTGTCATTGATGAGCACGAGCCCGCACCTGTGACAAGGAGACACTGGAAGAGAAATACGAACCCCACCTTGGGAGAGAGAAGTGTGCACAGGGCCAGAGGGCCAAAGACCCTGGGCACACTCTGGGACCTTTTTCACACTTGACAAATCTCCACAGGATTAATAACAGGAAAGCAGATGGGTCAAGTCAATTGTCTTCTTTCCAGGGCTCACATTTTACTATACCTTGTTTCGTATGCCAGTTCTTATTAAACTAGTAAGTATCACGGTAGTGAACATTTTTCTTAATATATTTAGACCCTGAGCTCAAAGGTATAATTAAAGGTTCTTCCTTGCTTCTTTGTCTTCTCATTTATAATGTGAAGAATAGCCCATTTGTAGAAGGCAGAGCGGGTTGTACACCCAAGAAACTAAACTCACATCTGCCTTTCAATCTCCCCATAGGGTACATCATCTGGGTATGGCTCATGGCTCAGCTTTAAGGAGGAAGGAGAGGGAGAGCCTTAGGGAGGGGGTGCCCCCAATCTCCTTTTCCAGGCTTGCTCCTGCCTCCCTGATGGGTTTTCCCGTGTACCCGTCTTTCCTAGTTCTTATAAACACCTCTCAGGAAAGATCTGGTTATTAGCCATTAAATCGTAGGTTGGAGGCATTCAAACTCACATTTCTTTCTTTCAGCAACGGTCTTGGGCACCAGTAGAAAGCTGGAGGGGTCTCTGCACATCCGCTTCACCCAGGTGACGGTCTAGAGCAACACACCTAAGGCTGGCAACATGAAAATGTGAGAACACAGTGTGATGCTGGGGTCCATTTTGAAGGAACTCTAAATGACATGGAAAAGTTCTACATTTTTTTTTTCTTAATTTAGGGGTTTTTTCCCCTACATTTATTCATCTGCAAACTCTTCTTCTAAATCGGGCACTCTGCAAATAACCTTTGTTTCTAAGGCAGGTTGACTTAGGGAATAGACTCTTGAAACATGGCGAAGTCCAAGGATGAGCGTGTTGC
The DNA here is from genome assembly GCA_004024605.1 of Pteronura brasiliensis. Classification (NCBI taxonomy): domain Eukaryota; kingdom Metazoa; phylum Chordata; class Mammalia; order Carnivora; family Mustelidae; genus Pteronura; species Pteronura brasiliensis. The sequence goes on from PJEN01013582.1 coordinate 20,751, forward strand.
CCCGGCCACTGGGTCACCCTCCCCAGGAGCAGCTCGCCTCTCACGCAGGAATTCATAATGACGTACTTCAGTTACGCTTTCAATCTGTGTGTACGTCTGTAAATACAGCCTCGTGTGTATTGGCTATACTGCTACCTTCTCACTTTGAAAATATCGCAAATATGTCCCAGTGTTCTCCAAATCCTTTCTCATGATTTTAATGACTACATAATGTTCCATATCCCATCGTGCACCTACATCGTCGTCTACGCAAACAATTCCCTGTTGTGCTTCCCCCTGTGTCCTGGTTTCCAATGCTTCATTGGCCCGCTGAACCTCACAGTGCATCCATCTTCACCTTTGTATCTGAATATTTCTTTATACAGTCAGTTTGATTTAGAGCTAGCTTCAACGATTACTGCTTGATACATAGTTCGTAGAGTGAGTCACCAGCGACACTGCTCAGGGGGATTTTAGCTAAAGGAGGATGTATTGGACATCGGTGAGTTGCAGAACATTGCACAGTGAAACAAAAAAACTGTGAGACACACATGTGCCTTTAGTAATTTATGAACTAATCAGGGAAATATACACATTTCTCTTTGTACCACATACACACACACACACACACAGGATATTGCCTCAGGATATTGCCTCATTCATATCATATATATGTATATGTGTGTGTGTGTGTGTGTGTACATATACACACACATGCTTTTTCTTTAACTCAGAAAAAATTAGGTCAGTGATGACCAAAAAACTTACCAATGGCAGAAAAAACCGTCATATTCTTTTCCTTATCTATTTCTAAATATCACTAAGCCCTTTTCTTCTTTTGTAAGTCGTGCATCAACAATACACAATCACATGTCTTTGCTCTACTGATGCTGTTCTTTCAGCCTTGTTGTATGCCTTGCATCCCCCTTCCACCAGCACAGCTGTTGCTCATCTCTCACAAACCGTCCCTTGATTCTGGCTGAAGGTTCTGCTCACCTGGCAGTTCCAATATGCAAGGTTTTTAACCTCAGAGAATCTTTGTATAAATTTCAGGAGGGATATATAAATTTGAATAGAAAATAATGCTTTTTATGTTCATTAGCCTCCAACAGAAATTTGTATTCAGTGAATATCACGAACAGACCACAGGTATCTATAAGATCTTGTGACTGCCCACAGGCTGGAGAAGAGATATTTTCATACCATATTACAGTTGTTGCCAATCTTAAAATAGCCCCATCTTCAAAATTAGAGCAGTTATTAAAGACAACACCAAAACTTATTAGTTATTTAATGCATTAACAAAGAAACCCTTTTATTTATTTGTTATCACAAATTTCTAAAACAATGTTTATACATGTATTTAAAAATAATATATTTAGTTCCCTTTGAAATTCTATTATATGTATGTGTTTATGTGTGTGCACGTGTATTCTAAGAGGTACTAAAGTTACACCCATAATCTAAGCAGATCCAAGACACACGGCAACGCAAGAACCTCTGTCCTAAAAAACCATAAAACGACATCCTCCTCTGTGCTGTTCGTTACACCGACATTCCTCCAGCATTGCCCACAACATGGTCACATTTTACTGCTGATGGGGCTGTCTTCCCTGCCGGACTACACTCCTTCTCATGTCTCTGGCTCACAGTTTGGAGTCAAACACGAATTAAACAAATCATAAATGTTCATTGAACTAAACCAAATGGAAACAAATCTTCAGGAAAGTAAAATGAGATGGGATTTGTTATGGACCTTGAAAACAGAAAGGATTTGGATTAACAAGGAGCACAGAACGGGAAATAAATGGAAAAATCTTACAGAAGGACAATTGGTACAGTTAATACACAAGGTCAAGGAGGGTATAGGCTCAGGTAACAGTATGCATCCTCTGATCCTGTATCTGTGACTAAACTGACAAAAGTAAATTAGCCCATTGTGAATTTGCATGGGTACCAGTCCATAGTAGAGGTGTCAGAAAGTCTATTTAAGCTTTGTATTTTTTTATAAAAAGACAAGTAAATAGTACTAGTTATATATATATACATATATATGTATATATATGCACAAAGTATATATTATTATGGTAATATTATTATGGTAATATAATATAATATTATATTTTAACATTATAATATAATATAGCATATATTAAATATGCATATAATATAATATATTATATATTATATAATATAAATACATATGCATATAAAATACATATATAAAAATATATATGATCATATATATATATATATAGACAGTGGTCCACAATTTTCACCTCTAAAAACATGATTTAAAAAATGCTCCATGGAAGAAAAATTGTCATGAAATTTGTTTATATTAAGCAATTATCGGGAAAATGTTGGGTCAAGATATGGAAACAGGATTCTTTGGATTGCAATCCACTAAGCCTTCAAGCTGAAATTTACTGTGAATCTAAGAGAAGAAGAATACACACAGCCTAACTCAAACTCACATGCATCAGGAAGATTTTTTCCTTGGGCATGTCTCCAGGCAAGTATTTCTTAAAATATATATTTGGGGAGTGCCTGCCTATACTTACCTTCTTGCTATTTCAACATGTGAAATACAGAAGTGTGTATTTATTTATAGAAAAGTGATGTTTGTTGAGCCTTGGAAAATGCTCACAGCTTAAAAGGGCTTCTCAGCTGTCTCTACTGAACTTAAATCATGCAAGTGTACTTTCTCACTCCCCTCTCCCATCAATCTTTCCTGATAGGTCTGGTGGAAATTTTCAAATCAAATCTTAAGAAACAAATCCTAAATAACTCATAATGGGGAACTTGCCGTACCCATTTTGTGTAGAGGAGCGTGTGAGTTTGGTTATCAGGGGGTCACGGAGAGAAGACCGCTCCCCAAATCATGGGAGGCAGCAGCTGGAATTTCTTCAGAAATCTCCCATCAGGGTTACTTGATCTTTAAAAAGCACCAATGGGAAGGGAACTGTGAGCACCCAGCCCCAGGGATCTGGTTACTGGTTATGGAGAACACTACCTTCTAATTCCATTTTCCTGGAGTTTAATTACAGATTAGTTACGAGTCTTTGTTGTCCTTTGTGCTGTTGTTTTAATCCGGAGATGATGTTGTGAGATTTCTGTGAAAGAGCATGCTTTGATCACTTTTAGACTACGTTGTGCCCACCATGACACTGTGCTTGTTAGTGAGAGATGACGCACCTTCTCACTTAGAAGGAAACACCAGAAGCAGAAGCACATCTGAATGTAAGGATATGTAAACTCCACCCAAACCATTTTCAATGTATATATAGTAACACCCAATAAAATCAAAAGCTTAGTTTGTAAGCTCTTAGCTAAGAACAGCCCAGCTGGCAGTAATCAGAAAGGCTATCTAGCCTCGTCATAATAATCTAATTATTTATGGAAAAAAATGATAGTAAGCTTGGACCAAGCTTACTTCTCTTTTTCAAGAGAAAAAGAAATTCAGAAATTTTTAGTAGCCTTCATTTATTAAAGAAAAATAAACCTAGATTTTCTTGCAAACTAGTAACATTTTCCCCCCTTGCACCTGTATTTCTATTAGGAAAAACAAAAACAAGAAAGAAAATCAGAAGTAGAGCTTAGATCTTACCTGTGTGGTTTTACCTTGATCCCTCTGGGAATCTCTCTCCCCCACATGAGGATGAACAGAGGCCCAAGTTTTACACAGTTTATCTGAAATTGCTTAGTCGTAATCCACACCTCCCTCTCTTCTGTCTCTTTCCTCTGTACCCTTCTCACTGTTTATACTTCCTCACAAATCCTTCCGAGCAAATGCATGATTATGTCTCCTCCAGACCTGTGCTCCGCTCTGATGTAAGGCTCAGTATGGCAGGTGAGAGTCAGACAAGTCTGGGCGTCTGGTCTGGATCCTCCAGAAGGGAGCCTTGTCAAGTCATGACTCTAGAACTAGGACAGAATTACATCAAAGTCTGTTGTGGGATTAAGTTAGATAATATCTATACTACTGATAAATGGTATCTATGACATCATTTCTCCCCTCCCCTCCCCCACCCTGTCCTGCCCGTGGCTGTGCTTTATTATCTTCTTCACAAATGTGCCCATTGCCTTTGTACTGTTGACCACTTCCCCTGCCTGGACGTCCCCTACTCCATGATGTCTTCCTCTATCTATGTCCTGCGTCCTACTCTTGATCAGCTCTCAGCCTACTCGTGGCTGAGGAGGACTTTTCTGACCTCCCCGACAATTGAAATCCCTCTTCGTTCCTTCTGGACGTCCCTGTGCTTCTTGCAGCCCTGCTTACAGCTCTGATCCCATGAGGCTACAGGTTCCACGACAGGAGGTTCCGCACTTTCTTGTCTCTGCTGTCTAGCACAGTGCCTGGTAGGCAGTAAGTACAGACAACCAGTTAAATACAGAATATCACATAAATTTATGGTTCTATGAACCATCTTCTGAGTACGCCCTTCCCCACTCAACTCAGCCCATCTCCTTGAGGAAAGAAACCTAGATACCATCCCTGAGCCGTACTTTCATCCAGACAGTCAGTGCCTGCTGTACCCTCTCAGCAACCCAGCATCAAGGGAGTAAGATTGTCCATTACAGAAAGAGAAACATGGTAGTGATAGATTTAGAGTCTTCAGGTGGATGAAGGTCTATAAAGAAACAAAGTTGTCTAGAGAAGTGGCACAAATTACAAATGATTTTATTTCACTTTATTTTTTAACAGTTCTGGTGTCAGATTGTGCTGTTGGTGACAGTAGGTCAAGGTGAAGCCATCAAAGACCAGGGGAGCTCAGGCTGAGGAAAGGACAGACCACAGGCTGGGGAGGAAGTCACAGGGTGAACTGGGTCCAGGAATCAAAGTTGCTGAACATCAATGGAAGCCATAGGAGCTGGAGATCAAAGGATAGCAATTAGGCCAGAGTCCTCACACGCGACGCGCCAAGGGGAAAAAAAAAAAAAATTCTGTGACATTTAGACAAAGATACTTTGTCAAGACTGCTCTTTATGCTCTCGCAAACCCACATGTGCCCTTTTCCAGCACGGTCCCTGTCCACCCTCAAGACATTAGGCTGGTACTGGGGTAGCGTTTTCCTACTGAAATAGGTTTCTGACGCTCAGGCCAAATGCTTCTGTCACTTCTCAAATTACCGCATTTCCACTTGTACAGCCTCAACGTTTCTCCAGGCCAGGACTGTGAGACTCAGCGAGGAAATCTGATTTGCCTCACTCCTTCCCTTATATCTCCAGCACAGATGGTACTTACCGACTGCCTGCCTGTGGCAGAGACTCGCCCAGTCCAGGAGATGCTGCGGTACATGGGGAACATTCCAATGTGGGCCTCAACCATCTGGGCTAGTCCTCAGAGCTCATTGGCAGTGCGGCAGAAGTCAACTGTAGGGTTTTGGTGCTGACACTTTTCGCCCTCCCCACCTGGGCTATCGGCTCCCCCACTGTATCGTATATCCTTCTATATTCATTAAACAAATAATGCTCTTAATATTAGCTTTCAAAAATCTTGACTTTTCTGCAGGTATCTTAGAGGATTCAAATGATAAAAATATTTATTTTCTTCACATAAAATTGTTAAGATTTGTATTTGAATGGTTTATACATTTTGGGGCTCCTTCCCCTTCCCTGTCGCCATGGTATAGCTCGCTATGTGTATTTGAAATATATATTAACAGTAATCTGAGTCAAGTGCGGTGGCCCAGAGCAAAGGGCCTCCGTGGCTGTGCCCAGATGTTCTAATGACAAGAGTCTGTCCCTCTGAGTATTTTCTGAATGTCCTATGGATGGAAAACAAGAGTCAGTGTGACGGACAGCCAAGGGAGCTGAAGCTAATATGAAGGAGACACACCTTCATAATAACTCCATTTAATTCTTTTCAATGTTAAAAAAAAGGAACTTTCAGCAAAGATTAATTTTTCAAATTGCAAACCAATTACAACTATCAGTTTTTCCTATCACCCAAATGCTGACTCAAAAGTGAGATCACTATCTTGTTGAGATTAGCTGCACATTTAAATGATTATTGATTGAGAATTTGAACCAAGCCTTAGGTAAAAATGGGCCTTTGAAAACGTGGCTTGAAGACTGAATCCATGCCATTGATTAAAGAACACACTAGAAATAAAATTAAGGTTTTGCTTGGTCTACTGATTTTTGACCTTCACTGTGTGAGCCACTGATAGTTCTGTCCTGAAGTTTTAGCAGGGAAATGGACACTCCCCTGCATGTTATTCGTTGTTTATACAAGAACTTCCAGTAAAAAGTATTCATTTCCCATAGTAGAACTGGGAATGACTTTCATGTATTTACGCAATAACATTACAGATATTGATATGTTGTAAAACTAGACAAAATTAGTCAAGAGCAGTTAATTTAAATGAGTAAATGTAATTTCAGGATGTTCCTTAACAGAAGTTGTTATAGGCTGTTGGCAAGATTAATATTGTGTCTGAAATGTCCCTTACAGTTGAAATTGACATAAGTAACATGTAGCACTTCCGTAACTTAGGTGACCTTGACTGCTGCCTGATAGCGAATTGAAGTCAGTCCGCGTTCCGGAACTCCAGCAGCATCTCCTTCTCCACAGAGCTAAGGGTCGACTGTTTGGGCATCAGTGTAAAGAAACAACTGAAACAGAGGGAGTGCTTTTTTGTGTCTCAAGATTTCCCTAACCCAAGGACCTAAAGTATTTAACACAGTTTTAATCCATGAAAGCAAAGATGTCTTCATTTGCTAGCCTGAGAGATAATGATTGTCATTGGACACATACGTTGTGTGATACATTGGAGGGTGTTCTTTTTCTTAACATTAACAAAAGAGGTTAAAGGCTTGTATTTCAGAATTGAGTTGGACCCTCATCCGACATGACTGATTTCATATAACGACCTCGTATCAGAGTGAAGTTATTTTTTCCCCAGACAATCATAGCTCATGGTAGAACTGGAATGGAAACCCAAGAATATAAGACAGAAATGACGTCACAGAATGATAGGATCCAGGCAGGCTTCTGATGTGATATTCTCCATACATTCTGAGGTGCTTCTCCAGAAGAGAGGGAGCTGTGGGGGAGGGAAGTCCGGGGATGCCAGAGCAAGATGGCAATGCACTCCCCCCTTTGCTGCTCCACTGACAAGCCTGGAAGCCTGAAATTCAAGGTCAGGGAGCAGTCCTGCAGGTGCTCTCCAGAGGAAAAGACCTGAAATCACTCAATCTGGAGGCTGAAGACAGCATTTAATTTTTGTCACAGGCCATTGATCCTAGTCAGGAAGAGGGATGGATTTGGCAACGAAGAATGAACGGTCAGCAGCAGACAGACTTGCTGTGTTCACTTCCCCAACCGTGTTGGTTCTCCCTCAAAAAATGGTCTGAAAGTAGCCAGGATTGCTCACTTCTTTCAACCGGTTATGGAGTGTGGGTGCGTGTGCAGGCATGTGGGCGTGTTTGAATTCGTCCAAGTAGTTTAACAGAAGCAGACAGTTGAAAAGAGGTAGAAGAAAGTTCATTTCTTTAACTGAAAGGATTTTTTCCTTTAAGTTTTAAATGTGTATTCCTTATTCTCTTCTGTTCTGAATGCTTTCTGTGACCTTATTAGACTCAATAATGTGATGCGTTGTTAAGCGTATATCTCAGGGTGCAAATGTTTTTTATGTATAGCGAAATAAAATACGTTTTTAATTATTTTTTTTAATCAAGTTTGGTAGTCATGACATTTGTCCTTCAAATAATACCGTATGTAAATACACGCTTTTAAAACTAGAATGGGTTCCAGTGTTCCCAGACAGCATGGTGTATGTTCAGTACAGAATAAAACAAAACCAAACCCTTCTAAGATGGACCAATATACTAACTATCATGTATTTCTATGCAGATGCATTTCCGAAGATACAGCGATGACATTTAGAGAATGCTCCTAAATGGATGATCCATCCTTAGAAACTCTGTGGAATGAGCTCTGAGCTCTGTGAAGGAGGCTTTGTCCTGGACACCTGCTCTGACCCTCCTGCCCTCTGCCATCACTAAAACCTACCAGAGCTTAAATTGTGGAGCTTCTGTGTCTCCTACTGCCTAACTACACTTGGGAGCTCACCTGCATCCTGGGAATGCCCTCTTTCCTCTGCCAGGAGGACGGGCCTGAAGGGAACTTTAAGGGAAAATGGAGCACAGTGAGAGGCCTGGGTAGCCACAGGACCTCCTGGGTGTGAGGAAGGTGACATGTGGCCATACATTGAGTTGTGGAGGATTTGGCCAAAACTGTATTTTCTAAGGGGAACACCCAGGGAAACCTGATTTCTATGGCCTTCCATGGGCTCTGGAATTTGAACACCTTTCTAAAGACCCACCGCAATCCTGCTCCTGCCCATGGCCATGTCAACGCAGGGACCACCAGAGAATCACTGTCCATTAGAACCCAGGAACCTTCTACTTTAATCATTTCATGCAAAATCTGAGAAGGAAAAGGCTCCAAGGGGTAGGTGACCAAAAGTGGGACAGAGCAGTGGCACCCCATGTATGGTTCTCCTCATCAGCCATGCTGGCTTCATTCAGGAATGTTTGTATATAGACAGTGGGGAGGGCCAGCACTCAGAGTGTGACCATGGGCTGAATGCTTAGCAGGTCTGAGGACAAGCATTCATAAGTAACTCATTTAAATGCTCCAAACAACCCATGAGGGCACCCCTGTCTTTCTGGCCATTCCCACCCCTCCCCCACTAGCAGAGCTTCTTGCATCCAGGGACAAGCAGGGGCAAGGTCTAAGAAGGTCTAAGCATCACGAGCTCTGCTTTGAGACACCTTCTCTTTTACGATGAGTCATTCCTCACCTTGTCCTCTCAGTCACGTGGAGACAAAGGCCACACCCACTTACCAAGGGCACTTGGAGCAGAGTCCACTGCACTGGGCTCCTGCCCACAAGCTCTGATCAAGTCCACCAGCCCCTTCCCGTGCAACCCAACCTGATGACAATACTGGGAGACATGAACATCAGCAAAAAGCAAACAGAGGGTAAGAGTGGGTAAGGAAGAAGCATGCCTGAGGGCTGGTGCAGGGATGTCTTCTGGTTGTAAGTGTGGATCTCCGTTTCCTTAGGGCCTGACACACTGCCGTCAACCTCCGTGGTGCACTGATGAGTAACTTCATTAGCTCTCATGCCGGCAAACTCTCTTTCGGCACCAAGATCGCAACACAAATGTATGTGGTCTTATACCCTTGGTAAAATTTCTCACATGTTTTCACCACTGTTACTCAATACCATCATCATCATCATCATCAACACCATCATCATCATCATTGCTATTAATGCTGTTTTTGTGTGTCATTCTCTTGTGGGATTTCTACTGGCCGTATTAATGAATTCATTCACTCAGTGATTCTTTCATTCCACTCTGTTCCAGGATTGGTAGACAGAGACCAACAGAAAAGTTCTTGTCCCCAGAAGCAAGTCTACTGGGTCAGATGTGTACATAAATGCTTAGGAATCATGTGGAAGGACATCAGAAGAAGCACATGTTTTAGGAGACCTGAGAAGAGAAAATATATGGGGAAGGACTTTCTAGAAGGGAGATTCAAGCTGACCTCTCAGTGCTGACTGTAAGTCGACTATTTTCAAGAGAGAACGGGAATACATTCCAGGCAGGGAGTGGGAGCTGAGAAATCCAAGAGCTTATGAGAAGGAATGAAATGAGTGCCGTGTTCCTGGATCATAAGGAGTGAGGGAGAAGAGTGCCCGCGGACCCTGGGGTTGCTAAACAGGGGCCAGAGAGAGCAAAGATGGACAGAGAGTTTCGTCAACAAGATGCTACCAAAGGCCCTGAGTTCATGTGGTACTTGTTTCCCGATTTTCTTCCCCATTTTGCTAAAGTGAAATGCTCAGTCACTGGGTGTTGAGGGCACCATGCGACCTCAGACCCTGAGGGAGCCTGTACCCTGCCTGTGACATGCAACAGACTCTGACCAGCACCAGGAAACAGCCTCTACGGCCAGCTGCAGATCTTTGGCCAAGGGAAATGTCGTTGTCATGGGGAAGACTTCCGGGTTTCCAAAGCCTCCATCGGTCAGCGCGGGAGAGACGCGTCCGCCTGGAGAAGCGGACTCTGGGAGGCGTATTATTACAATGCAAACCAGAGGTGAATATTTCACCTTTCTGCTGCTGAATGATTTAACAGGTGGCCATGCACTGTCTGAGAAAAGGTGTTTCTTTAGGGTCTAATGAAAATAAGCATTGTCTCCGCATTAGTGTGCAATGAGAGTAGAAATAAGGACTCCTATTCATACTGCCTCGTGTCTCCTGCACCCTGGGTAGGTCCCGGCAGGATCTGGAGGTGAACGGGAAAGGACTACCACCTATACCCATCCAGTTAGCACCCAGACTGCTAAGGTTTCAGCTGAGGCAGCTAGTTCATCTACTACTTTCTGGCTCATGGCCCAGAGGTTCCTAAGGACCGATTTCAGGGTTTCTTTCAGTGCATGGCATACGAGCATCCCACTTGTCATGAAATTCCATAAATAAAAGATGATGAAATGCCCCTGTTTTGCAAACTATTTAAGATTGGTTTTATCTCACAATCTGGCTACAAGATTTCTGTTACCTTTTTGGTTTTGGTTTGGGTTTTTTTTTCCCCCCCTTTCTTAGCTTTATTTTCTGATGTTCTTCTGTTTATTCATATAAGGACAGAATGTCCCTTACTATCAAAAAGATAGTACACACGGCCCAAGTTCCACCCGACACACTATTGAAATTGATCAGCTAAGGTAATGGGAGGTTGTCTTGTGTTTGTGGCACGTAATACTGTTTCCCTCCTCTATTTAGTTGTTCTCCAGGTAACTGATCCTAGAAAACTTCCTACAGAAAAATCAACTCTATGAAAAAAAGTTTATTTATACCTTTCTGGGGAAGTATTCAATTAAGGGATTTTTATTATAGATACATACTTCGTCATGTTAATTTGTGTATTCAAAAAATCCTTCCCAACAGAAATCCCATTATAAAAATGACTCGTTATTCCTACCTCTAGGAGTTCCACAAACCTGGCCCATGAATCGTTCCTCCAGCAGAAAAGTCCTTGTTTTCAACGACCTGGAATAGGTTGGTCCTTGCGTCAGGGCGCGTGACGAAAGTGCCCAATGGTCCTCAGTTTCCGGTGCCCACCTCTCTCCTTTGGCATGGCCCCCAGCCACCAGAGGATGGCAAGAGCAGCGAGGTGCCCCTCCCTCGCTGAGCGAGACCCGTGTCTTGCCCTGGCTCCACGTGCTTGCAGAGATGAAGCCGGTTCTCGTGTGGAAATGAACTGCTCCAGAGAGGCCCGAGTGGCAAGGCGCTGCAGTCTCTATCTGGTGGTTCTCCAGGGACTGGATCCCGCCAAAAACTACTGGAAGAGCTTAGAAGGCAAGCCCACCCTAGGTGAACCCTGAGAGGACGATTTGATTGCATCTTATCGGAGACCCCGAGCCCTGAGATCGAACCGACACTCACTGCATTTCCTGACCACGGAAGCTGTAAGATAATAAATGTGCATTGTTTTAAGCCCCTATTTTGTTGCAGAGAAATAGAAGATAAACTCATTAACAAATCACTCTGAAGAATGTCTAAGACACTATGTGATGATCATCCTAAAAAGAAATATTTCACTAGTAATACACAGAACTAGGGAGGAAATAGCTTAGTATTAGCTAAACAGATAAAAGTGGAAAAATTCACTCTAATACCCGTGACCCTAGGTCGGAGGTCTGCAAACTACGGTCAAAGCCAGCTCATATCCTGTTTTTGTAAATAAAGATTTACTGGAACACAACCATGGTCAATTATTTACATTTCGTCTTTGGCTGCTTTTGCACAAAAACTACAAAGATGAGTAGTTGAACAAAGATGTACGCAATGCAAAGCCTGGAGTTTTCATTCAAATATTTACTGCCTGGAATTTTCTCCTCTCTCTCTCTCTCTCTGTCTCTCTCTCACACACACATACACACACACACACACCACAGAATAGTTGACTTCTCCCCTAACCCACAGTTACTTGTTTGAAATAAATTGCATGCATTCCCAATCAAGAATGTCATTCTATGTGCAAGTATAAGAGAAGTCAAGCCATGGGAACACACAAAAGCTGAAACATGAGACTACGAAATATTGTTAGCATGTAACAAGTCACCATTGTGATTTGCTTGTAGGAGGCAGAGGGCCCTTCTGTTTCTAATAAATGGTGCCCCACCAGCTGGTGAAACCAGTTCTGTTCTGATCCTATCTTCATTTAAGAATTCTAAACATCTTAACACAATATTGTTTTCTTTCATCTTACATTTTCAGTTGAATTCCCAGCTCCTAAAAAGGAGAATTTTAAAGCAAAAATGGACCTCACCGCTAATTAAATCCAACATCGTCTTTTTACCGATGAGAAAATGGAAAGCCCAAACGTCCTCCGGTCCAGCCGCCACACTATGGCTCAGTGGTAGAGGCTGAGATAGTTCTACCTTCTTCCCTTTAATTTTGTCTCTTGCTCCCACTAGAATCTGGTACTAGCGTAGCCTACAAGACACGTACTTAATAATTTCTTCTTGTACAAATCCACAACACCTTCGTGTTACGGCTGTTAGTGCTCACCAAATACCCACGTGCCCTTGGCTTCCTGGGACCCTTCCATTTAGGTTAAGTCCATGGAAGGAGGGTCAGGCCAGTGGGAAGTGAGCCAAAACTGTCGGTCACTCACAGGTTTGGCCCAGGTTTCTATCCTCTGGAGCCAAGCACTCCAGGCGATTCACTGCCAACAGAACTGCCTTCGGACCCTTCTTCTCAGAGGACCCGCAGGAGGGACAGTGACCTTCACTGGATGGGGACATGAACAAGAAATGAAGCTCTGCAGTTTTGAGGCCCTGGGACGTCAGGGCTTGTTTGCTTTGTGAGAAGCTGTCACTGCGATTATGGGGAGACCAGCAAGTGGGCAACCTTTTTCAGTAAGAATAAAAAGAGAATGAAGAAATAAGTCAAACCAGAACTCTGAGCCACAACAATAAATATTACAAGGTCACTCAAGGTCATTGATTTCGCCCATAAACCATTTTGCTCCTTCTCCAAAGCCAAGTCAAACATTCTCAAGGCATAGACCCCCGACTGCACGGAGGTTCCGTGAAGCAATGCCTTGTAGTATTTTTGTTCCTGCATTTATCCTCAATATGGGTGCACGGTAGATACTGAAGAAATATTTGTAATAGTTGAAAATAAACTTGATAGTCTGACTTCTTAGCCAGTGACATATGAAAAGATAAAGAGCAGTAAAAGATATGAGAATAAGACCGAGCAGCAGAGGATGGGATACAATAAGATGACTCCAGGGACACAAGTGGGGTCAGCTCCATGTGCCCTCCCCACCTGACCTTGCCCCCAGATGGGATTCGGTTCTACATGCCTGTAGCAACACATGCTATGGGAATCATCCCGAACCATTCATTCAAGTCTCTTGGTGATCTGTGTATGTTTTTGAGTGGTGTATCAAAAAAAAAAAAAAAAAAAATTTCCCCACCATCAAGGTAAGAGAGAGAAAAGTGCTTTCCAGGTAGGGTTGGGGGTGGGGAGAAGCAAGGAGGGCTCAGAGGAGAGAGAACCCAAGTCTTACCTCGCAGGGTATGTGTGTCTTCCTGTGGAGCCTAAAGAACAAACTGGACGGCCTGGTCAGAATGGAGAGCGGGGGCCCCACGTGGGCCACAGGGGCACACAGAGCCGGCGGGAGTGGTCTCCACATCGTGCCGACTTCCCATGTTCACGTGGGTGACGGAGAGCAAAGGGGGTTACACAAGTGAGAGACGACGGAACTTGAATTTGAGGGTGTTGAACTGTGAGAGCAGCTACACCAGATTTGAGAAAGTCAAACCGATGGCTGGAAACAAATCAGGATGCTCGGAAAGTAACACAGGTCCGTGACACCTGAAGGCATTCTCCAGAGGCCAGACGGATAGGGACGGACTGGGTGAACCATCAAACGGTGTGGAGAAGTGTCCAGCACGGTGAGGATAAAGGAGACATGGGCATTTTCTGAACTCTCAACGCATGCTAGGCACTGAGCTTCTCCAACACCAGGAAGGGCTGTTCCACGCAAACCCTTGCATCCACATGTGAGTGAGGGATATGCCACCAGCCGTATGGCTCTGGCCCCGGAGTTCAAAATGAAGGCACCATTTGTGAAGTGGTCCCCTGGAGTAGAGCCTGAGGCAGTCTGACCACGGACATAGTTTTCTGAAAAGCATCCCACCCCTAAGGAATCATTCTTCAAAGCGTTTGCATCTAAGTAAAGACAGAAGCCCCCAAAAGGCAGTTGGTTTAAAACAAAGGCAAGAAATACCACTTGAAAATGATAATAAAGTTGTTATCAAATGCAGTGGTCCTAAACTGTCTCCCTCCCGTTATGGTTCTCTGCTCACATCGAGATCCTGCAGTAACCATCCCTTACCCCAGCGTGGGGTCTCTAGGCTATGGTTACAGGAAGCCATGGATCCCGATCAGCTCGGGATGGTCCAGTGAATCCTGAATATCGTCTCTGTGATCCACAAGGGTCCCGATCTGCGTGACAAATCAGTCACCCCAAATCCTCAACTCGCGACTCACTAAGCTGCAGTTCAGCCCCCCTCCCATACCTGCCCTGAAAGCCCCCGTGGTCAGCATGCCTCACGTGATCCAAATGTCCAAGAAACTAAAAAAAAAAAAAAAAATTAGAAACAAAACAAAACAAAAAGCATGTAGCAACATGAGAGACGCTGAGAGCTATTACAGAAGAAGCAGAAGGTGTCTCTGGTGAAACAGGTTCCAGGACCAAACAGTGTGTGGTATCAGCCACCCCATCACCCACATCCACATCTGCTCTGAGAGCAGCCGACGGAGACACAGGTAGTCGACAGTAGTGGATGTCCTCTAGAAAGTACAAGAAAGTTATGGGTAATAGGACAAGGTCATAGGATCTCATGATGGACTTATGAGGATCTGAGTTTTCCCATCTGTGTTCATTGACATGCACTCTGGCATAGAGGCCAAAGCACTTGGAAAGCTAATATGAGAACGATTTCTCCTTACTTAGAGAAGCAATGCTTGTGAGCCAGTCACACGTCTGCTTGGTGGTTTTGCCCCATGCATTCCACCCAGAGCCCAAGAGAGCTGCCTGCCGGCAACGGCCAGCACACAGGCCTCCGTCGGTCCCTCCTCAAATGAGGGGCAGGCTCTGGCCATGCTCTCTGCCTCTTCTTGGCCTCCCTTACTCTTGGCATGCTGTGCTCAACACAGACTTTCCAAAAAACGTTTTTATTTTTACAATTCTGCTTTCAGGGAAGGGATTCCATGTGAGCACACGAGACCCGAGGTGGTCCAGGGTGAGGCTGTGCTAGAAATCTGTCAGAGCTGCTGGAGTCCGGCTCTTTTCCCCGCACTCCCCACACTGGTCAGCAGGTTGGGGTTGTGCGGGGATCTGAGCATAGCCCAGACCGCTGATGTGCAGCCAGCGAGAAGCTGATGGTCCTTCCGGCAGCACCTGCAGGATAAGGGCTGAGGAAAGGGCAGGTAGAATCATCTCCTCTGAGCCCCAAGTCATTAGTTGTGGCTGGAGCACAAACAACAAACTAGGCTGTTGCTCTAGTATATGTAAGGCCTTGAACTCAGAGACCAAAGAGGTGAGAAAGCATGCGTGTCCGCCATTTATTTCCAAAGGCAGATACTAAGGGACATCTGGGAGATTGGTCAGCTCCTGCTCCCTCTCTAGGCACTGAGGCATTGCAAGCTGAGCCATCCTAAATCCCTAGCCAGTCTTGAATTCACGTATCCACTCCTAACAAATATTTACTGATTCCCCACCAAGCATCAGGTGCTGCTCTGAACATTAGCTGTGAGTGATGCCCTCAGGCAGGGATGAAACAACCAAGAAATAAGTGAAAAAGAGAGTTTCAGCTGAGCACTCACGAGAAAACATGTCCTGAGGTGGGGTGGTGGGTTGGTGATGACAAGCTTTTTTCGGTGGTCAGGGAGAGAAGAAACTGTAGAAGTGGGAAGGGGCCAGGTCCAGCAGACCCCCAGAGACCATGGCAAGCAGTGTAGATCGTTTGTCGATCAATAAGAGTCATTGAGGGGCTTTGGATAGGACAGGGAGGAAACTGGAAAGGAATAATGTGAACACATTATATGACAAGAAGGTCATTCTGAGTCACAGAGAGGAGATGAGAAATTGGGAGACCAGGTATGAGGTGTGTATAACAGAATACTGTAGATGGTGTGGCCTAAAGCAATAGACATGTATTCTCACCATTCTGGAGGCTGTCCCTCCAAAAACTGAAAATAACTAATTGAAAGTAACTAATTATTTTCTTCCCCTCCAGAGTAAATCCGATGTGGTAGTGAGATGACATTCTAGGAAGACACTGGAGTCAGACGATATGGAGATGAAGCTGAGCAAAGAGTCAGTCAAAACAAAACTTTGTTCGGGGAATGGATTCTTCATGGTTATTGAAAGATTACCCAACAATATGTCTTCTGCCTTTCCAGCTCCAGCCTGCATAACTCTGGGGAAGAAAATCCAAATCCTTGTCACTAATCAGATTCCAAAGAATTCTTAAATCCTCAAGATGCGCTTCAGAATAACTGCTCAGTTGGTAATATTTTCTGGTGAATAAGGAGAACTTTGGTAGCAACGTCAGGCATCTATGAAGACAGAGTCTCTGGAAGGGTCTATGGGGCACTCCGAAGGGTGGAGGGAGCATATTGCTCACGGATACATGACTCAGGGTGTGGGTGGTCTCACAGCACTGATTCCCTCACCGACCCCTCACCTGCAGGTCCCGGGTCTGCTGGAAAGCTGGGAGCAAAGCCCGAGTTTCATAAATAAACTAGGGCAGATATGCATGATTTGACTCTCCAAGTAAATCATATCCAACACCTTTCAGCAAGGAGGTTTCTGACTACTTATTTTATTCCACATGAGGAAGAAAAAAAACCCAAATATTCTATCTTCTCAGTAGGGTCATGAAAGTAGACTGAATGTCTACCCAGTGGCAGTCCCCTCATTAAAATGAGCAGTCTGGAGCCATTACCTTCACAGCAATGTATGAATACAACCCCATTAAATAAACTGGGTGTTCTTTGTAAATGGTTGATGAAGCTCATTTCAGATTGTGAATATCATATTTATTGCTGTTTTATGTATAATGCTCGAATTGATGGCTAATTCTTCCTGCAGCAATTCATAGTGAGAACCATTCAAAAGGGTTTTCTTTTTTCTTTGCCTCTAAAATAGGTGAAATGTGACCTAATTTTCAATGGGTATTACAAATAAAATAATTATCTATTCAATAAATACTGAAAACTTCGTGAGTATCGAGCACAATTTGCTGTGTTTGACATTGTATTCAGCGTTGTTGTGAATAAAACCCTGATATCCTTTCCATATGTGTCATGTCTGGGACTCTCAGTACCAATCTAGCTTTCAGATTCAATAGCAGGGCTGGTGGGTGCACAGGAGGTCTACTCGGTGAACGGGAGTGGTCATTCCTCCCAACTGACAGGTCCAAAGATGCCCCCCAGGAGAGGGAATGGGAATATGCTAACAAGGTCCTAGAGAATCAAGACAGGAGCCTGTGAACCAAGAGGTGGCCACGCTGGAGAGGTTGAGCAGAGAGGAGCATGGAAGAGTCAGTGAGGCCTGAGAGATACGATGGAGACAAATGGGAAGGGCAGACCAAGGACCAATGTCCTGAAGATACGAGGAGTCTTTAAAAGATCATGAAAACTGGGGTGCCTGGGTGCCGTAATCAGTTAGGTATCCAGCTCTTGATTTCAGCTCAAGTCATGATCTCAGGGATCTCAGAGATCAAGCCCCACATCAGGCTCTGTCCTGGGCATGGAGCCTGCTTGGGGTCTTTCTCTTTCTCTCTCTCCCTTGCCCCCTTCCCCTCCCACCATGCTTGAGTGCTCTCTCTCTCTCTCTCTCTCTCTCTGTCTGTCATTTCATAGCCATTAGGATGAATATTATCAAAGCAAATAAACAGACAACAAGATGTGGAGACATTGGAAACCCTGGGCATGGCTGCTGGGAATGTAAAATGATGCAGCTACTGTGGGAAATAGAAAAGCGGTTCCTCAAAAAGGTCCCCTGAGACCTGTCATCTGGTCTAGCAATTGCACTTTAGGGTACATGCCCCACAGCTCTGCAGGCCAGGACTTGGACAGATATGTGTACACGCTTGTTCGCAGTGTGATTCACCGAGCTGAAACATGGGCCCAGTGCACTTGTCCATTAACTGATGAATGGATAAGCAAGATGTGGTATATTCATGCAATGGAATATTACTCATTTCAGTAGCAAGGAGCACAGGAAGGATGGGGAAGGGACCTAGGAGACCCCACCGGGAGAAGGAGAGGAAAGGAGGAGAAGGTGGTGGTTTGAGCCAGGAGGCAGGGAAGGTGAGCTGGCTACTGGCCCCTCATCTCTTCCTACTCTAGGCATCCACGAAACCACCTGCAGATCCCATCTTACAGAACCAGTTGGTGTAAAGGTAAGTAAAACTTACGATGAATACATATGCCTAAAAAATAGTTAAAAAAAAAACATTTAGTTTATTGTTGGCTTTTTAATATTGACTTATAGCTTTGGTTTGGTTTGGTTTGGTTTGGTTTTGGTTTTTTGTTTTGTTTTGTAAACACAGGATAGACTTGACAGGAGAGAGACACTTAAAAGGAGAGCAGTGTGAATTATGTCAGAGCTATTACCACCAAACACTCAGTCATAAATCAATATAAGTTAGGACCCAGGAGATGACTGAATATGGTTTAAGTTACTGAATATGAACTGATGTAAGTAGAATAAGGACAATCTCTGTGCCTTTGGTGCAAAGAATGACCTATCTACTGGCTCAGTTTTCAGCTCCTTAGAAATGTCCACTACTAGGACCCACCTCTGGAATAGAGGCTGTTCTGGAAGGTGCTTCCCGCTGCTCCAAAGCACAATGCATGTGGACGTGGCTGCTACTGGGATTTTACTTCCTCAGACCGGTGGTCTCTGGGATAGTGCAGTGAATGAGGACGGTAAGGGAAGCAGATAGGACACTATGTAGAGAACATTTCTTAAAAGCTGACTATTTGGGGGGCACCTGGGTGGCTCAGTGGGTTAAGCCTCTGCCTTCGGCTCAGGTCATGATCTCAGGGTCCTGGGATTGAGCCCTGCATTGGGGGGTCTCTGCTCAGTGGGGAGCCTGCTTCCTCCTCTCTCTCTGCCTGCCTCTCTGCCTACTTGTGATCTCTCTTTCTCTGTCAAATAAATAAATAAAATCTTAAAAAATAAAAATCTGACTATTTTTATAAAAACTCTTTGACCAGTTGTCTTAGGTTCTCATGGAAGCATCAGAAACAGTGAAATTTCTGTGAGTGATCCCAAACCAGAGCCCTCTTGCTTGGAGACACCAGCTGTGAAGCTGTGTGTGATTACATTCCGGATGACCATGGATAAGGGTGTTTGCAATTGAGATTGCGTGAATGGGATTTAAACCTCCAAGTTGCAGGCTTTATCTCAAATAGCCTTCCACATCAAAGCTGTTAAAGCAAACTACTTTCCATAAAGATGTGTTAAAGCTCAGAGCCATAGACCAATAGGAAGAACAAAATTTATCAGCAAAATTGTTTGAAGAAAGGAACTCTGTGTTATATTAAGCCGAGGTGGAGAAAACTGGGGACTACCGGTCCTCAGGGGACATAGCAGAGGGACTGTTCCCAACGTGGAGATGCCAGAGGGACTGAACAGTAACACCCATTAGAACGTGCTGCAGGGACAGACATGCTCTCTATCCAGGCCTGCGATCTGGAGACCAGCAGACAATGCGACTAGTGAGCATCTGAAATTCCACTCATGGGACCAAGGGACTGGTTTCATTTTTATGTCAACTTATTTAAAATTTTAATAACTGTAAGTGGTTTGTGCAAACCATACCACAGTGCAGGACCATCGTCACAATAGCATTAAGATGGGAGAATAACTCCACTGAGTTGGATACCCGCCATTCACTGATTCAATGAAACAAAATTCACCCCACCTGCCAGCCACTGCGTTAGGTCCTGGAATGGAGAGATAAAAGGCAGAAAAAGTACGGGCCTTGGACATTTGAAGTCTAATGGGGGGAGACTATCAAACACAATACATTGTATCTAGATGAAATACACGTAAGGGATGAAAGGTCTGCACAGGTCTCTAGAGGTAAGGAAGAGGTAAGCGGGTGGTAGGGTGTTATCGAGGTTTTGCAGAGAAATGGTTGGTTGTCTGAGTCTTGAGGAGTTGGTAGGCGTTTGTAAATGAAGGAGGTAAGATAGAGCATTCCAGATGGAAGAAATGCATGAAGACAATGGGGAGAAGAGTGCATCCTGGGAATTCTAGGAACTCTAGGTACCATTTGGACCTTGACCTGAGCTAACTTCATGTGATCTGCCAGGGAACATGGATCTCGGCACCTGCGACAGGTCGTCCTGGTACCAGTAGCTCTCCCAGCCTGCTGCTGACTCTCAGGCACCCACGGGCATTTCTGCTCTCGACACTCCAGTTACCAGCTTACCAAAAGGCAGCTCTTCTTATCCACAAGCCTGCCTGCAGAAGGGGTTCTCGTTAAACTGCACTATCATAGAACATCGAAGAAACCAACCAAAGATGACAACCAAAAGAAGGTTGTAAGTTAAATGGGAGCAAAATACCTGTAAAAGCTTGGGGGAGAATCAACAAAACTTGAAGTATTATGCACTTAAATAGTTTTGCATTCCATCTGAAAGAATCAAATCTAGAGATGATGTATTCTGTTAGCGGTTTATGTAAGAAGCATGGCCCATAGCTTCAGCCAGCAGGTCTAAGCACAAAGACAATTTCTTGGCCCTACATCAGAATTTCAGTAAAGAACTATAAATTTGTATCTTTTATGTAATAGTGAGATACTGAAAACATACCATATCGGTTTTCTGGCTCCCAGTTTATTAACTTTTCAGTTAACTAATCACTGTGCTGGCTTGCCTCTTGTTGAGTCTGCACGGCAGGGGTCTAAGCTGGAGGGGAACAGGAACGGAAAGACACCAGGAATCTTCACAAGGGCCTTACGTGCTCTTCTGAGACCGGGGGTGGTAGAGCCTCGCAGGAGGAGATGACAGAGCAGGGTCTCCAGGCAGCGACTGCATCATTTTGTAAGGATGAAATCAAAGCTAAGTGGCCTAAACCCTCGGTTTAAGAACATTACCGAAAAGTGGAGCTCAGATGGCATCCCAGTAGGACCCACAAAGAGTAGTATGATCTTGCTGTTCAGAAATGCAGACCAGGTAATGGCATGTTCTAGAAGGATGCATAGAAGGATGGACTTCACAGCATTCTGTCTTTCAATCCCATGGGGTCTGGAGATGATATGCTCCAACCTGTAATTGCAGCAGAGACCCTGACTAAGCCTGTAAGAAGTCAGGAGGATCAGGGCTGACAACCAGCTGTCACGGGACCTAGGGAAACGGGAAGGAATGGGAAGGCGACAGCCTGCTGACTGGCTAATTGTGGAGTGCGAATTATGAAGGATTGCAGAAGCCTTCATGTACCTGCGTATCATAAGTTGTCACGTGACATAAGCATGGGAGGGGGACAGTGAAAGGCAATAGTACATATCTGATCTTTAAATAGTGTGGAGCCCTCGGGAGAATTACCCTCCCCCTAGACAACAGGGCTCTCCCATGGACGGGAGACTTCAGCTGGACATCCAGAGCTGGGCAGCCATGAAGGAGTGGAGTCCAGCGTGGGAACGGAAGGCTGGGCCTGGAGGGGTGGCTGCTTCCGACCTCTTCATGGGAGGTGACTCTCAGAACTGATGGAAGCAACCAGATGTTTGGAAGCTGGATTTCCAGGTGTCAGGCCAGTGAGTTTTAAGTGGTGACTGTTTTTGTCCTTCACTCAAGTGCTACCATATTTTATAATCCAAGCTGCTGAGATGGGCAGCGTCCCAGGCCTGCCTGCCCGGACTCCAGCTTAGCAGATGACGACTCTTGGCACACTGAGGGCCCCACCTGAATGCCAAGATGGGGAAGGGCCCAGTCTGTCTGCATATCGTCTCTGCAGTCTGAACTCAACTCCAAAACATGCTCACCAAGAAAACCAGCTTACTCTCTCTGTCCCAAAGTTGGCGCCCAGGCAATTAAATCATCAAAGACAGAATTTCTTGTTCATATGCTGAGCACATTCAAGGTAAGCCTAGTGCCTTTGGGTCAGAAGTTAATCACAATTAATCTATTTTTATACAAATACAGGCATTGCTAAATGTTCAAACATCTATGTGCAATATTTACATAAACCACACACAAAAAAGAAGCTATCCAGCATCTCTAAATGTGATGTGGATTTTTCCAATAAATTTTTTATATCGAAAAAAAGTGTATATATTATGACAGAAGATAAAGTTGTGAACTACGGCTGTGTGTAAGAGATGCAAAGAAGGGAGCTGGGGAAGGGGACAAGTTGTGGAGTCAGTGTGTAGGTCAGAACGCCCTTCCTACATTTGTGAAACACAATAAAGATACATGACATCTCATTTAGCCACGGTTTTAAGAGATGAGTGCATGCATTCAGAGTTCTTGTATATTATTTCCTATAGCAATCATGATAATTTGCAGAGCTATAGTTTAGCATTTTGGGAAATTATTTATTATAGAATAAAATAAGAAAAAAGATGACACTCATTCCTATCAAATCTTTCACTGGATATCAGTGATGGATTTGATCCCAGTTCTTCCCTTATTATGTGGCCATGAGAGACAGACCACCTTTCCTAAGGTGCAGTGACCCCATCAGCAGAGTGAAGGCAAACATGACTGCCTGGAGGGTTTCGTGAGGACAAGAAGTAACAAACCACATGACCTTTGCTGAAAGGCACATAGTAAAAGGTTAGTAAATGTTAGTCATCTCCATTACCAGCATTATTATTATATTTTTTAAAAAATTCCTTATTTGAGAGAGAAAGGGAACTAGAGACAGCATGAGCAGGGAGAGACACAGATGGAGAAGGAGAGGCAGCCTCCCATTGAGCAAGGACCCCGACTCGGGGTTCAATCCCAGGACCCTGGAATCATGACCTCAGCCAAAGGCAGAGGCTTAACCTACTGAGCCACCCAGGCACCCCACGTTATTATTATATTGAATCAAATAATCATATCTAAGACATAAAAGCACATACTATAAATCACAACACACCCATTAAATATAACAATAAAGGCCAAATCTGAGTCTTTGCTTTCAAACATTTGATATGTCAGAGCAGAATGAGGTTTGGATTTTCACAAGGGGCTGGTGTACCAAATTATTCATGTGAACAGCAGGGTTTTGTTTTTTTTTGTTTTTTTGTTTTTTTTTTTTACATTTTTTTAATATAAACTTCTGAACAGTCAGTTGAGCTCTTGGGTTACTCTCACATGAAGAGATGAGTTTTCCAATCACCCAACCATTAGAGAAACCTGTTCTGAGAATGCAAAGGGTTACCACTGCAAACGGAACACGAGCTACATGTGATCTCACCCCGAAATGGTGTGTGGCTGTGAAAGAGGCGTTCACTGTCGCAGGGATGGGGTCAGGCAAACATGCTCAGTCTCCATGCTTGAGAAACTTAGAGCTGTCTGTCCATAAAAGGAGACAAACATGTGCCAGAAAGAGCTCATCTTTGGAGTCCCTCCGCAAACTACAGTCTCTAAAACCAGGTTCTCTAAGCTTGGCGTTAAGGATCAGGACTGCTTGGTGGCAGGGGTGCGTGGAGACTGGGCAGTGGCCAGTCATGAGCAGCAGCCGAGAGTGACAACTGGACAGACAGCACCCGGCCAGAGGCGAGGGCAGCCAGGGAAAGGAGAGAAGGGAGAGGTGAGCAGGAACAACCAATGTGGATGAGGGCTTGGGAAGCCCAAAGTGCTGGCCACAAAATCCCTGTCTGGGGATTTTGGCTAGGAAGAACCCCGGGGGAATAAAAGAAATGTCCATCTATAGTAAAACACTGGTAGAGTATAAAAAAAGCCCTTCATCTGGGATCCAAGAGATGATCTGAACACAGCAGAAAATTGCAAATCTAAATGAAAATTTCTTTCACGTTATAGAACGTATCTCACTGGCATTTGCCCATATACTGTGGCTTGTATAACCAGCTAAGAAGTTACTTTATGGTAGAGCTGATAAGTGTTGGCAATGTTGATATTTTAGG
This sequence comes from Pteronura brasiliensis, assembly GCA_004024605.1. Lineage (NCBI taxonomy): Eukaryota > Metazoa > Chordata > Mammalia > Carnivora > Mustelidae > Pteronura > Pteronura brasiliensis. Next base: position 44,922 of record PJEN01013582.1, read on the forward strand.
TTCCAGGATAATTATTTGTTGTGGGGGCTGGTCTGCACCGGGGATATTTGACAGTGTCTCCCACCTCTACCTACCAGCATCGCAATCCCATCCAGATATGACAAGCAGAATGTCTCCAGATGTTGCCAGACGTCCCTGGTTGCACAGAAATGGGGAGAGGTTATAAAATAACCCCAGCTGAGAACCACTCGCTGCTTCGCCAAGATAACATCCCATCCTTGCTGGGGAGGCACACGGCAGCCCGTGGAGCTTGGCAAAACTCCTGAGGGTCGTGTGATTAGCTCACTCTGTGAGAAATCCCTCTCTCAGATATTATGGAAACAGATGAAGGCAGCTTCTCCCAGCCCGACGGTGGCAACACATGCTTCAAACGCTACTCATTTATTCGCTACTTCCTGCACATGCCCCATCACTCCTTGAAGCCTACGGCCCGGTGATCATTCACCTATTGGTCGTTACCAGCTTGTGGGTTCCACGCAAACAGGACTGTATCTGATTCATGCGTACATCCCCGGAGCCCAGCGGAGAGCCTAGTGAAGCCTATTTTCTCAGTAAATATTTTTGTGTTGATTGATGAAAACAATGAATGAATGAAGCGGGTGGACATGCACATTTCTGTACTCTCGAGCCGACAGGAGAGCACTGACAAGGAAGACAAGGGCACAGCAAGACCTGCATCACGGGGGCACCCGGGTGGTTAAGCATCCGACTCTTGGTTTCAGCTGAGGTTGCAGTCTCAGGGTCCTGAGATTGAGCCCCACGTCGGGCTCTGCGCTCAGCGGGAAGTCTGCTCGAGTTTCTCTCTACTCTCCCTCTGCTCCTCCCCTCCATACGCCCTCTCGCTCTGTCTCTCAAACAAACAAATAAGTCCTTAAAAAAAAGAACTCGATCACACAGTGAATTCAGCTGAAAGCAACAAGTTCAGTACAATGAACCCATGCAGGTGCCCAAGCAGAGAGGCACAGAGACTTCTGTACAAAACGTCCGTGGATGCGTCGCTTCCTGAGCCGTGGGCGTGCAAGCTCAGAAGCAGGCTCCCCCGCCCCGGGCCCACGCTCAGTGTCTGTGCATGCTGATTTGCGCAGGTCCTGGTTTCTCGGTGGCCAGGGTCGCTCGTCTCCGTGCCCTCAGGCCAAACAGCGTGCTGCCCTGCCGCGGACGTCACTCTGGTGGATTCTGCTTCCCTGTGCAGCTGGATTTCACTTGAGCCAAAAGGCTGCCATCCCCTTGAAAAATGAACGGGGCGTTCCAGGGTATTGCTGTAGATCATCAAATCAATCTCCACACGCCATCAGCAGACACGGCATTCCAAGGAGAGCATCGTGGGCCCACACTGACATGTGGTCCTTCTCCAGAAGCCGTTGCACATGTCGGCTGTCGAACACGGCAAGAAGAGCTTCCGAGGGGCTCTGGGAAACTCAGCTGAGGTGGGCAAAACCAAACTCATGGGAATCGACCACCCAACACACACGGGCAGCGAGGTCATCTGGGTCGCTCCTCTGAGGAGGGCGGCAGGCGGCCGCTCCACCTTGAGTCTTGAGCCCAGCACCTCGTGGCAAGAATACGTGTGGGCGTGCCCCCAAATTCTTCAGGAAATGTCAGCGGGGTTATTTTAAAACGCACTTTAATTCGGCTGACATTTATGGATTTTATTTTATTTTTACACAGCACAAACATGAAAAGGCAGTGATGTCACCCCTTGTCTGAAATTCCTTGGTTTTCTTCATGATGAAATCGACAACCTGCACTTCCTGCTGGCATTTCCACTCCCCGGCTCCAAGGTCAGCGGCCACTAATTCCCCGGCTCTGGAATCCAATGGAACTGTCCCGCGGGCCCCCCTCTGGCCTTCACACATTCTCTCATGTCACCTTGCCTCCGCTTCGGGGACCTTCTGCCTACAACACCCCTTCTTGATGGTCTTCCTGAGTGATTCCTATTATCCCCTCTAATTTAGTCCAACCCCTCTCTGATGCCTCCCACTCTCCCGTCTCCCCCACCCCACTGACGTCCAGCTGACATCCACTGTGGCCGGTAGCAGAGTGCATGCCTGTCTGATTGCACCTGTTCCCCAGCTTTTAGGGAGCCCTTCAAGGGTCAGAAACATGAACTTCAGAACAGGTACCTCTGGTACTTGGCCCCAGATGTGACAAATTAAAGACCCTCAGACAGGTAAGGCAGAAATAAATATATACCATATGTCCTTAAAAAAAGATACTATATAATAAATCAGTACAATTTAAACAAACAGGAATGGGAAGTGAGATCACAGAAAAGAAAAAGTCAGAAATGCAGCCTGGGAAGGGCACTGCACTGGCCGTAGTGGGAGCTCGCTCCTTGATGATAACCTGCTCATGGCCAGTATTAAGCTTCTCACTTATAATTTTTATTTGTTCAAGAGAATGGGAGAAAAAAACAAATAAGCAAAAAAACAAAAAACCTCTTTCTTGGAAGACTAAGAACTTTCTAAAGTCTCTAGTGCAAAAGGAAATTTCTCCTCTGTGGCTTCCAGGCAGAGGGAGCTGTGATGCCGCAGAGAGCTCCTTCACGTCAGGAACTGGTCCCAGAAGTCACACACCACCAGCTCCAACAGCCTGAATTGTCCGCCTCCAGAAAACCCTCGAGGGGGGCACACGGAGCGTCAGCCCATAGCCCCAGCTCAAGAAAGCACCGTGTGTCCATCCAGGGAGGTCCGGAATCCATACCATGGAATCATGTAGGCTCCCCTCGGTTCTAGAGACATGTAAGGTTGTCCATGAAGCCGTGGGGAGAGAACAAACCTGGGAAAGGTCTTTAAGGAACAGAGACCAATCCACAAAACATTATTTCTCTTTCAAGGTCAGTTTTGACTCACTAATAACAAATTTTAAAGCCTATTTTATCACCTGTCTCTCTGTCTGTCTATGTCTAATCTATCAGTCTATCCTTTATTTGAGCCCGTTTAGAATTTACAACATGAAAGTCCCCGCTCATATACAACGTTGAGCCCAGTTTAATTTCTCCCATGGAATCTCATGTTTTCCCAATAATTGGCCTCCATGTTGAATGATTTTATGTCATCTTTTACGGGCACATCTGGTGATGCCTGGGTGGCTCCGTTGGTTAAGCATCTGCCCTTGGTTCAGATCATGATCCCAGGGTCCTGGGGTCGACTTCCGCATGGGGGAGGTCCTTGCTTAGTGGGGAGTCTGCTTCTCCCTGCTTGTGCTCTCTCTCTCTCTCTCTCTCTGACAAATAAATAAAATCTTAAAAAAAAAAAAAAAGAGAGACCTTAAGTCACCCTGCTTCATGGGAGGGTGGCTTTAACTTGAGGAATTGATAGCAGACATATTGATTGCCCACTAAATGGGCTATGCTTCTTGATATAGTTTTCAGTCACACAGAAGGCATGACCATCCGTCCAGTTCACAGAGATGAAGAAAAGGAAGAGAGAGAGGAAGAGGGGGTGGGATAAACAGAAAACACAGAAAAAAAGAAGAGGCAGTGGAAGAAAACAGGTGGAAGAACCTAGAGAAAGCAGGCACTGGACAGAAAGGATTTTAAATTTTCTATTCGAGGGCTGAAAAGTCATCCGAAGAGTCTTATCTCTGGTGAGCCATCAAGCTCTCCTCAGAATTGTGCCAAATTGTCATAAGACTTTTCAATTCCGATCATATTTGCCATGAAGCGGTTCCATTGTCAAGTGAATTTCGATTATGATTGCAAATGTGAGAGAGATGTGTAGACAGGTAGCAGAGTGTAATTTCATTGTCCCTGTGATATATTAAGGAAGGTACCTTGCAAGATAATATAAAACAGAAAACCATGCATAATAACCCAGCGCACGCAGAGTGTTCATTACTGAGGCAGAGGAATAGATCTGTTAAATTATAATTGTTTTTATACTTACAATTTCTCCAATAAATTAAGGTTTCATACACTAATTAGATTGTATATTATGGTACCTGCACGTGGTCCTTTCCCTCACTCCACAGCTGGCAGATGGCACAGAGCAGATGATTCTGCTATTAGGAGCCCCAGAATTTTCAAGAGACAAGTATAATTGTGTGTGTTGTTTTTTGGCTGTTCCCCCGGCCGTGTTTGTGACTGTCGTCTACTTATATACCACCTGGCTTCAATATCACCACTGTGCTTTTACTCTGGAAACTACTCGTGTGTTTTTTTCCTGTAAAGTCTATATTATGCATCTTTTCAAAATTTTAGGAGAAATTATATTGTATAGACAAACACAGTCGTGTCACTGTAAGCTATTGAAAGGTGCTTCCCTTTAAACGATGAAGTCTGATTTTCTTCTCCTTAGGATGGATGACTTGATCTGCTAAAGCCTTTGCATGTTGAAACGTACTGGCAACACGTTTTCCAAATTAACAAACGTCTGCTGAATGATTGAATGAATGACCGTCAGAACAGAGGACAATCAGTAGACCGTGTGGAGGGACAGGTGGATTATCGGACTAGCTCATGCAAGGTGTTGAGGTCTTAAAGCCTGAGAGGAGAAGTGGGGGTCTGACATGGTAGATGGAGCTGCACCCCGGGTGCTTTCGAAGTCTATTGGAAACTCTAATCCTCCTGGGGGAAAATTCGTCCTCCTGTAGACAGAGTTCTTCGCCAGCATCTTCCCAGACGTGTGAAACTCTCCCAAGGGCAAAGAAGCCCGGAGGAATAAAGTCCCCTTGGCCTCCATCAGCCCTCACCTCCCCCCAGTGGCCCCAGATGGTTGAGAGTCTTTTAAAATTGTAGGATTAGTGACTGAGGGCGAATCATGAGTCCCAAGGCATTCAATTTCATCCTTGACCAAATCCACCCACTCTGTCATATTTTTCACCAGCACCAAACAACCCAGCAATGCTAACAGCCCCATGTGTTTCCCTGTCCAACCCCCGCTGAAGTTCACATGGTCACCTCCCTTTGGCTCCCGAGCAGAAACGGACAGATACTCCGCATCCTAGATGGCATGGTTTGCCTTCCTGACAGCCTTTCCTCATCTCTCCGTGCTGTGATTAGCAATTTGATCTGGAAAAAAAAAAATAGTGATGTATACCAAAACATTTTTAAAAACAGTCTGGTGAAAATATGAGTATTTCAAATAAAGTTCTACCTTAAAGAGTTAAATAATTTAATTTTATAATTAAATAGTATAACTATTTAATTATGTGTATATAATTAATTAATTATAATTACAATTAATTATAAATAATTAATTAATGTAAGCTATTGTAGTAAACAGTATAGTTAAAAATCTTTTTCTTGAAAGTTTCAACTCAGACATGCCTAAATCATGATCTCTATCAATACTCAATATTGGGTAGAGTTTCTTTTTAACAAGTTAATAAATAAATCTCAAAAAGTTACAAAAATATGAATACATATGAAATGTAAGTGAATGACTATTTATATTTTCTAGTGTATTTATTTTTTTAAAGATTTTATTTATTTATTTGAAAGGGAGAATGGGGAGGGGGAGAGGGGAAGAGGGAGAAGCGGACTCCCTACTGAGCAGGGAGCCTGACATGGGGACTCAATCCCAGGACCTTGAGCCGAAGGCAGACACTTAACTATCTGAACTACCCAGATGCCCCTATTATATTTATTTTCTTATTTACATATATTTTTCTATTGTAAAATATCTGACTTGTTACGTTTTCCCTTATTGACTAAAATTCATTCATTATCTGCGAATATGAGCATTGTTGCCCCAATGGTGATCTAAAAGACGGAGTTCAACATGAACATAAAACATAGCTTCATTATACCTCTAGAAGAACCATAGAGGGAAGGTGCCTTACATATGAATCCAAAATAAGTGGCAAGTAGAGAGGTAGTGTGCCTTTTTTTTAAATATTTTATTTATTTATTTGACAGAGAGAGATCACAAGTAGGCAGAGGCAGGCAGAGAGAGAGGGGGAAGCAGGCTCCCCGCTGAGCAGAGAGACCGATGTGGGGCTCGATCCCAGGACCCTGAGACCAAGGCAGAGGCCGAAGCTGAGCCAAAGGCAGAGGCTTAACACACTGAGCCGCCCAGGTGCCCTAGTAGTCTGCATTTTTGACAGAAGTTGGAACCTATGTGCTTCTATGTGTGTTCCTCCCCGAATGACATTGCAAACCATTCATAACATGAACAAATAAGAGTGAAAGTTTACATAGTGTTTACACATGGACAGAAAGCTTGGTCAAACTTTTTTTTTTTTTAAGATTTTATTTATTTGACAGAGAGAGAGCGATCACAAGTAGGCAGAGAGGCAGAGAGAGAGAGGGGAGGAAGCAGGCTCCCCGCGGAGCAGAGACCCTGATGCGGGGCTCGATCCCAGGACCCTGAGATCATGACCTGAGCCAAAAGCAGAGGCATTAACCCACTGAGCCACCCAGGTGCCCCTCAAACTTTTTTTGAAAAGGATAAGTTTTCAAAAACAGTTAAATATAGCAATCTAAACTCTGGGTATAGTTCACCGAAAGGAAAAAAAAAAAAAAAAAAAA